>JAVSBS010027261.1:0-71109 GCA_033124195.1 Coracias cyanogaster | reverse complement strand
TGTCATCTGCAAATTTACTGAGGGAGCACTCAATCCCCTCATCCAGGTCATCGATAAAGATATTAAACAAGACCGGCCCCAGAACTGAGCCCTTGGGGGACCCACTTGTGACCGGCCGCCAACTGGATTTTACTCCATTTACCACAACCCTCTGGGCTCGGCCATCCAGCCAGTTTCTAACCGAGCAAAGAGTCCCCCTGTCTATGCCATGAGCCACCAGCTTGTTCAACAGAATGCTGTGGGAGACAGTGTCAAATGCCTTACTGAAGTCCAGGGGGACAGCATCAACCACCTTGCCCTCATCCACTAGGCGGGTCACCTGATCATAGAAGGAGATCAAGTTGGTCATACAGGACCTGCCCTTTGTGAACCCATACTGGCTGGGCCTGATCCCCTGATTTTCCAGCACTTGCTGCATGAGCGCAACCAAGATGAACCTCTCCATAATCTTCTCTGGTACCGAGGTCAGGCTGACAGGCCTGTAGTTTCCCCGGATCCTCCTTCCTGCCCTTCTTGTAGACAGGCATCACGTTGGCAAGTTTCCAGTCATCCGGGACACCCTCCATCAACCAGGATAACCGATATATGATGGAGAGCGGCTTGGCAAGTTCCTCCGCCAGCTCTCCAGCAATCTCGAGTGGATCTCATCTGGCCCCATAGACGTGTGCGTGTCCAAGTGACCTGCTAAAAATATTATTGTCCTTTGTTCTTCCTGAAATCACCATGGGCTTCCCAATGAAAGTGATCTCATTTGCACACTCTAGCAAAGAACATTTAGCCATGTGAGAAGTTCCTAAGTCATCTGATGTGTTTGGTGCACATGATCAAAATATCACTTCAAAAGTATAAATTTACCTCATTGTGTGAAAAATAAGGCACTAATAAGAGACATCTTCGAAAAGAAATATATTTAATGCCTATGAAAGAAAAAGACTGGAATAATTTGGAGGCTGAATGTTGACTTAGAGACAGAAAGACCTGTTACATCATTCATTCCCTCTCTTTGCCAAGACAGGAATGCTTCCTAAAGAACATTTCGCACTCTTCTGCCCAGTCTAATTTTCACAGTGTAAATACTGGAGTTTCTATCACTTTCCTTCAGATGCTGTTTTATACAAACACAGCTCAAGCTCAGGAAATACTCCTTTTTAAGAATGCCATTGAAAACTATTGCTTTCTAAAGCAAGCACAAGAGATTTGCATGCACATATGGGTGTATTAAGCTACAAAATAGTGGTTTGAGACAGAGAGGGCATTTGGCAGGGGGAAGGATGTGAGCAGGAAACTTGTAGCTCTAGAAAGGGCTGTCAAGGGGTTGATCATTGATAAATGTGCTGGTTTTAACAGACATGTGTGTAATGACTACACAACCATTCCTTGATATACATCTGTCTGTAACCATGCCCTAGCTGAGGATTTCAGCTCGACGCACAAAGCAAGAGTCATGTATCTATTTTAGGTACTTTAGGATGGAATGAATCATGCCCTAAAAGTATCTATTTCTTACCACTGACTATTAAGCGAATCACCAAGCAGAGTCTAAGTTAGACAACTACAGTTGTTGGTCTAGAGACACGTTAGAGAGCTGAGGCTCAACTCTGTTGCCCACTGGGAACTTGGGTACTACTTTCATGTAGGCAGCCAATGTAGAAATGCTAATTTGTGAGATGAATCCCACTCCTACAATTAAAAGATAAATGAGTCTCACTCTCTGTGCCCATGGTTGCATAACCACCTTTTATGTACTTTCCTTCTTAATTTCTCACCTATTTTGCTTTAGTATTGTGAAAGCGAGAAAAACATGGAGCCCAACAGCCATGCTGGGAGCAAGAATGAAGCGGCCTTCTGAAAAGATTTGGTTCTCTTCTCCCCACCCCAATGAATCACAAGAGTCTCACTCTCACTCTATACCACAAAAAGGAAGGCTTGGGAGATGAACAAACATTCCACCAACTCTACTCCCCCAGGCTTGCTGGACTGCCATGTTGGAATTGCACCATATTTGCCTTTCTGTTACGGAAGAGAGAGAGTTCCAAGAACCACAAACATCAGAAGGTGACAACGCTCCCACAAGACTGATGGATAGCTCAGGTTGGAATGATATGACAGAGTATCTCTAGTGGCCTCCCTGAGATCCAGGGGATTTCAGAGAGCTGGAGGGCTCATGCCAGAGGACGTGCTACTGTCAGTCATATACTTACTACATTTGGGAAGTTGCCATCTAGCAGCATGTCACTGAGCCTGGAAGGGAGTTCACATAATTTGTAAATTTCTACAAGAAACTGCAAAACTGTTGTCTGTACTCCAGCAGTATCTCCTCCATCACTCGTGTCCCCATACTAGATGCCTCTATTTAGCAGATGACAGATCAAACTGGCCTGTCACATTTGGCCCAGGCAGTCACTCCAGAAGGGTAAGACCATAGCACTGCAAGTATAAAAGAAATACTCTTAGAAAGAAACTGTGACTTTCCTGCCTGGAGCCTCCTTAATTTGAAGGTACCCTGCATAGAAAAGACCTTACCTTTATATAATAATTTGCATGAGTGGTTTTTTAAATTAACCAAACTTCTTAACAGTTTTCTTAAGTATATTTATGTAAAAATTTACGATCTTCCGTTAGATCTTTCCCACTTTACCTGACACACACACACAGTCGTGCCAGCTAGTGAGTTAAATCCCACTCGGAGAGCAGGAACAGCGCAGAGAGTTATCGCTGTCAGAAGAATGCTGATTTACATCATGCGATCAGTAGATCTGCTCTGACAGATTACCTATTTTGTATCTTTATTAACTGTGCCTCATTTCTACATTCTGTTCCAGTTAGCTTGTGACAGATAACTATTTTTTTAAATCACATCTCAAGGCAAAGAAATGTCAATGTGGAAAAATAAATACATTACTCAAGCTTCTTGAAAGCATTGAACTAAATGACACAATGACTTAAATTGGTGAAATCACAGGGAGTAGCTTTAAATAGAAATAATTTTGAAGTAGAAATACCACACAGCATTAGACATTTTATAAAGTTGAGTGAAATTAGTATTAGAAAAATTACTACTCTTATGTTTTTATTACATATTGAGCTGATCTGTCTTACGTTGAAGTCACCAGGAATATTAACATCAATTTAATTATCTTGAAGCAAGATTTAGCTCAGAAAGAGTTATTTTGCCATGAATAAAGGAGAAAATGAAGTCTGAACCTCAGCTTTTCCAGCACGGCACTGAACTCAGATCCACAGAGATATTTAGATACCAGTCTCCCACTGGACAAGAAACAGGCAGGTAAATATATTTAAGAACCTGGGACTCATTATCTCTGATCCATATTGAACACAAAATACCTTCACAATTTCCCAAGAGGGGTGAATAGTAAGTACCGCAATGTGGGGAAACAGCAATATAAGATCATTATTATAAAAAAGAGTAGCTCAACCTCTATAGTGATGAGGGCTGATTAATTTTCCAACATTGATTATGAACCATGGGAACTCCTGCCTACTACCTAGCAGCTATGTGCAGCTTGGTGGGTGGTGCTCAGCTTTGGACTTTGTACACTGCTTCTAACAACCATCTTCTCCAAAGCAGCAGAGACTGGCTGGCTGAAGCCACTCTGCAGGACAGAGCCAGCCAAGGTGCCACCAGCTGAAATGCCTTGTTTAAACCACAGGTGACGTTCTGATCTGAGTTACACCAAAGTTAATCAGAGGCATGGAGATGCTAATAGGATCAGAGCTGAGCTCAGTATCAGTGTAAAGGCTGTGGTCGCTTGCTGAAGTGTCTCAGATTACTAACAGATTACTCGCTGGATTGCTTTCTTGAGTCTCAAAGGAAAACTGTAATATTGCCAGGATAGTTTTCAATTACCAGCCTTTATTTTGAGTGTGCGCTATACAGATCTATGCACGCCAAGGTGACATGGAAATACTATATAATTTATTTCTTTCCAGAAAAATATGCTAACTGAATGAGGAGAACCTTTTTTTCCCCCCTCTATTTTTATCCTGTTTTTTTAAAAATGGGGCTGTGCCAAATGAAAGTTCATTCTCTCTTTCATTCACCTTGTGCCTGCATCTGGAATTTACCTTGATCCCGAGTGTAACTTGTTTAAATTCTCTAATCATACCACAACTTATGGGTTTTTTTCCCTTTGTATATTTCACCAGGCTTTCATTATTTACATAGTTTTTTAAAGTCCCACTCTGAAAGGTAATCTTATCTCAAGTTAGTTTTGTCATAGTTGGTGTTTGTGGAGGCAGTAGATTATTCTGCTTTCACAGAAATTTCTTGCCCACATTATTCTCTCCTACTGAAAAAAACCCCACAGAATGAGCCATGGGAGGACATTTCCCTTGAGATCCTCAAATGGAGCTCAATTGCTACAGAATAGGCCTTGTGGTGTGTCCAAACCCTGCAGGTTTCGAGGAAGAATGAACCTTAGAGATGTTTAAAGAGGCCACAGCAAACTCATCAGAGGTTTTGTATCTCTCCACAACTCTGGTCATCTCACATCCACTGTGAGATGTGCTGTTTTACAAACATTTCTTGTAGTCAGAGATCTCTGAAACTCCTTCACTTTAAATGAGCTGAAAAGATCTTAACACTGGGCAAAGCAGTAAGCAGCTGTGAATATATCATGCCTCACTACCTCACTACCATGCCAGTGGAACTTTGTGGATGTTGTCATTTTTACAGCTCAGTATCTTAGAGAATTAACTAGAAATAAACAGAAGTACATCAGACGAAGTCATATTTCCTTTCAGAGGTAGATTAAAACCTCACTGTGGCTCTGCTACAAATAGTTTCCAAGACCTCAGTGTTTGTGAGATGTCCTTAATTCCAAAAACGAGGATGATTCTGTTACTGGCGAATCTCATACATTCAGCCTCATATTGTCCTCTGATAATGTCACAGACACTGCTGAAGAGCAGATGTAGGCTACAAGAGATGGTGAAATGAAAATTAAAAAACAGCAGAGGAAGTCCAATCATCCACACAAGTAGTCCATGACCTCAAGATGCCTGCATAGCTCTGGCAGAGCACACATCATCCTTAGTGAAACATCTTCTGAGCCTTTCATACCAAGGCAGAAGTTTCTGCATCCAAAACACATTTTAGGTTGCTAGAATCCAGCTGCAACGTAGTTTTGTTATGATATTTAAAGCACCATTCAGAATGCAGATGAGATGGCTGCGCTAAAGAATAGCTTGATCAGATTCAGTACAATACATCCAGAAGACAGCAAAGCAGTGAAGCAGCATTATTATTTTAAAGCAAAACAAAAATATCTTATACAGACACTGCAAATTTGTGGAGCTGCTGGGATTATATTTTAATGTATTCATTTTAATCTATTCATTATAACTCCTGGGGGTGAAAAGCTTCCACTAATATATGACACAATAATCCTGGCACCGCTTTGAGGAGGTACAGAATAGTCAGAGCTCTGAGTGAGACATGTACAGCTGTGTGGCATCTTCAGCGTGGCCTGGGTATCTCTGTCAGCAGTGGGTAAGGTAAAATCATTAAAAACATGGTTTCACTGCAAGCACAGACAGGGATCAAAAATTTAGGAGTTGTGCATAAAAAGTGATCTTCTAACCTGCATATTTAACTTCTTAATTTTTACCTATTCCAGTCATCACTGCTGGCTTGTCCTTGATGAACATTAAAAAGTCTTGATTTTGAATGTAATCTTCATGAAATAATCTACAAAAACCAAGTAGCTGTAAATGAGAATATGAGATGATTACATAAATTTGGGAGTTCTTTAGTGGTCCTCACTATCCTCAGGAAATACACTTGCAGAAAGGATATTAACAAAATTCTTAAAGCAGAGGTCCAACTGCCTTCAACACGACCTCGGCTCTTCCCAGGTAGTACTATAAAAATACATAAACTATAAATCAGCGAAAGATGCAGTATATGTGTAGTTAAGCCTTATATTTATAACTATAGTGATTATATTGATGGTATGTAAACCTCTGCCCAGGTCTAATTTATTCACATTAATTTTTTTTATATAAACAGCAACAGAGACAAGTTACGTCAAAGCTGATTCTAGCTGATGTCATAGTGTTGGGTCATAGGCTGGACTTGATGATCTTGGAGGTCTATTCCAGCCTCAATAATTCTGTGATTCTGTGAAAGCAGAAAGGAGATGCTGGCAAAACAAGAACTGCAAAAAGATGCTGAGGATGGGATTCAGTTACCTTCTATATAAGCTTCTAATGCCATCTTAGACAGTCTAGGGGCTATCTAGGGATCATCTCTTTGTTGCCAGCTGCCGCTTCAGAACGGCTCCACTCTCCTGTAAGTCCTATGGCATATCTGCCAGCCCGGTGTGGCTGTCTCAGATAACCCAGGGCATTAAAACCAGCAATGGTTGCTTATATTTAAGGAATTAACTGCACCCTGACAATTTCTGTGCAGTGATACACAAGCTCTGTCCAAGCTAACCCCAGAAGAGGATGTGCTGAGGAGGGAAGAATGGAGACACCCAAGGTCCATCTGAACCAGCTCTGGCTGTGAAACAACACAGCTGACCCAAACTGGCATATCCTCACATGGCTCCATAAGTTTACTGGTTGGGTCTTTGTCAACTCACTTTGCATGATGCTATAGTACATATTGTAGAAACTGCAGAGTTTAGGAAAACTGGAACATTTTGGCTTCCTCTTTGCATTTTGGCTATGTGGTGAGGGAACAATCGTCAGGTACAGGTGGCTGAGAAGACCAAGAAAGAAATCAATATATATTTGTAGCTAGTGCCAGTAAATTGAACACTAATCAGCTGCCTTTGCTTCTAGATTATTTTGCTTCTTTTAAAATCTCACCTTCCTTTATTCTCCCGTAACTACTAACAGAACAGGGCATGATTTCCCTTTCCTACTTTCCTTTCGTAGCCACTTAGGATCTTGTATCTTTGGAAGATGCTGTCCATCAGAGATTGCCTTATACAGTTCTTAGGTATGTTTAAATCTTCTGTTATCCTTCAAAGACTGGCTGAAGGAAGTGTCAGGTCATTATTTCAGGCTGCATCTTAATACTTAGGTTTAACACAGTATGATCTCTCTCCAGCCTTCACCAAAGACCTTCACTTACTGAAGGTCAAGGTATTAGAGTGTTATTTTTAAATATTCTCCCAGCAGCAAAGAGTTAAAAATAGGCTTCTAGGAAAATGAACATTAATTGGTTAAACCTTGTTAGCCATCACATGAAGATAGTAACTCCTCCCAGGAAGACATAGCAAAAGCAGCTTTGACATGGATTTATACTTAGAAGAGCAGCTGCAGGCTTCCTGGGAAGGAGCTCACAATATAGGCTCTTGGATTATTAGCAGAAAAACCAGCTTGATTCAGCAAAAGAAGAGAAGGAGATAGGAGAAAAATAAATTTCCTCATGATGATCGGCAAGTGAATTCTACGGATTGTTTATTTTGGAACAACCACCAGTAGATAGAAAGCTTTAAAAGATGGAGCTGGGAAAGGCAAAGCTGCTGAGAACCGGCCTCAATGCTTTATATCAGGCCATCCACCCCGTGCATGGAATTGCCTGGACAGATGGGAAGCAAGTGATACTGACTGCTTTATACTATCATAACGGAGAGCTGAAGTTTGGAGACTCAAGTGTTGTTGGACAATTTGAACATGTTCATGGGCTTTACTGGGGCCCATGTTGCTCTGCAGACACCCCAGCTCTGCTCGCTGTTCAGCATAAAAAGCATGTCAGTGTCTGGCAGCTGGGCTACAGCTCTGCAGAGAAGAACAAACCCCTGATTTCTCAGACTTGTGAAGTTGGTGAGCCGTTGCCACTGCTTTCTCAGGGCTGTGTCTGGCATCCAAAGAGGGAAGTTTTGGCTGTCCTTACAAAAAGAGATGCTTCAGTCCTGCATGCTGTTCGTACCGACAACGCCAGAGTTAAGGCCGATATCAAAAGCAGCGGGCTTATCCACTGCGCTTGCTGGACTAAGGATGGTAATCGTTTAGTAGTTGCTATAGGCAGCGCCCTGCATTCCTACATATGGGATGATGCTCAGAAAACTCTAAGTACCTGCTCCTTTTGCCCAGTCTTTGATGTGGGAGGTTATATCTGTGCTATAGAAGCCACGCTGGATTTCCAAATTGCTGTAGCTACTGAGCTGCCTTTAGATAGTATCTGTGGTCTGAATGCGGGCATTGCATTTGATGTGCCATCTGGTACAGAAACTGGTTCCTTCATCTCACAGTCTGCTCTGGTGTTTGGTGATGAGGAATACTCCATGGACCTTCGAAGAAAGTCCACAGATTCAGACAGATCAGGTGTTGATTCAGTTGCTTCTTCTTCGTCAGGTCCTGTGGATTTAACCCATATCCTCGCAAACCACCGCCGGTCTGATCCCGGTCCCCTTATTACTGTGAAATGCAAAGACTCTGCAGCAACAAATGGTCAAGATTCTTCTCACTTGATATTGGTGACTTTTGAGAGGAAGGTAACCACCACCAGAAAAGTCACCATCCCAGGTATTCTTGTTCCTGATATAATGGCTTTTGACCTTAGAGCTCAGATTGTGGCAGTAGCCTCTAATACTTCTAACATGGTTTTGGTGTATTCAGTAACCTCTTCCTGCATGCCTCATATACAACAAATCCAGCTGGAAAGAAATGAAAGACCAAAGGGCCTGTGCTTTTTGACAGATAAACTCCTGTTGATTCTGATTGGCAAGCAAAAGTTCCCTGAGCCTAGCTTCATTCCATCTTCAACTTCAGACAGGTATGTAATGCGTTTGATGATCAAAGAATTGATGGTGGGAGAAGATTCTTCAGCATTGCCTCAGACTAAGCAGAACACGGTTTATAACTTTGAATCCTCTGTTAATATACCTGGCAAAAAAAAGTTCTTTGAAAATCTTGCTACAGAAGACCAGCCCCAAAGCAGGGAGCTGTTAATACCAAGAAGCACAGTTATTCAATCTCCTAGTGGCAGGAGAAGACTCATTGAAGAAGTAAAGAGCCCTAGTTATGAGCAGAGCTCTTCATCGAGTGTGAGTGACTTGGATGAAAAAAGGCTCCCAGGTGACTCCTCAGTGGCCTTGGAAACGTTGGATGCTGAACCTACCAACCGTTCAGTGTCTCTTCTTGGTTTCAGAACATCTACCAGGCTTTCCAGCAGACCAGCTTCCCCTAAAGTGCAGTTCAATGTGATCCAAGAAACATCAAGTTCTCCTAAAACCAACAATTTGCCAAGTGAAAGAGGAATGAGTCACATATCTAGAAATTTAGAGAGACTTTGTGGCAGCTTCAATGAGTTACAACTGAGTCTTTCAGAAATAACGGATTTCGCTAAAAACGGGAGGAGGGTATCTTTAGCCTATCCATGTTCACAGGAACCACCCATTGTTCACATCACTTACCAGGTAACTTTTTTGTCAGCTTAAAAATGTTGTGATAGGACTCAAAATTTTTAAACAATCTTGTATTTATTTAGCTTTAAATCAAGAGGATGTAGTTTAATCCTTCTCGACCCATCAGAAATGTAACCTGAGTTTGGCATCAAGCTTAATCTAAAATGGTATTATGATTTGTCATTGAAACAGTAGCTCAGGATGATGTGGGTAACTTAGAGAATACTTCACAAGGGAGATTGGTGTCTCTTCTTCTTTGATTAGGCACAACTGTCGTGGATACTGGCTGATTTTGTGTGACTCTATCAAAGAGAGAGAACAGAGCCAAACAGTTGGTGATGTACAAAAGGTTTACACGTTAGTGTAGTGTAGAGATGAGCCTATGAGTAGGGTGGTAGCCCACCAGGAACGTAAATTCAAACCCAAGCTCAAATCCAAAGTTTGAAGATAACTAGACTCTCATGAAGACAAAAACAAAGTATTGAATCTTAATTCATGGAAAATCCAGATTGGCATGACATGAAGATGACTTATTTCTACTTTAATTTCTCACCACTAATCTTCACAGAGCTGGACATACTAATTTGTAAAACATATTACCACTTCAATTTTTCTGGAAAAAAAAAAAAAAGATATCTGTCAATATGTAATTATCATTTCATTAAATAGATTAATGTCAAATCATTATATTTCTATCCCACCTTTGTTTTGGCAAAATTCCTACTGGCTTCAATAAGAATTTCAGCTAAAGAATGTAGGTTGGGTAATTATTTCTGGCTATTATTCTTAGTATTATTGGCAGTAATACTAACATGATACTGATAATATTTTTGGTCATGCTGATGCTAGTGGTACCGCTGCTAAAACTGGGGTCCCTTTCAGGGTGGAGATGCCAATGATAAATGCATTCTTTTCTCCTGCAACATAGGCAGAATTATGTCAAAGTAACACATTGCATTGTTGATGCTGAAGTATGAACTTCTCCAACAAATTTGACTTCCTTTTAGTTTAAAGGAATCCATACAGACATCTAGGTACCCCTCCTTAAACACTCATTAAGGGAATGGTGACTCAATTCAACCATATTCATCACTTTTTTGGAATTGTTTACTTGGCATTTAAGCAGATTCTAGTGCTCTTGATAAAAGCAAAGCTTTCCATCAGAATTACTAACTTAACTTGAATACATTATACAAATTCTGGCGAAAAAGCAACATGTCTATTTTAAATAATTTAGGATTTATTTTGCCAAGAATCAAGCCCTTCTGTTCTCCAGCATGTTGAAATTAATTCTGATTTCTTACCATAAATCAAGTTATTTATTTACCAAGCAGCCCTATCTCTTGGATTTGACTGAATTAACCTTTGCAATGAGAAGTTTTGTTTGTGACATGTAACATTAATCTAAGATCTGAAGTCACTGTGCACATTTGCTTGCACAAGCAGTAATAATTATCCTGTTTTTTTCTTTGGAAGCAAAAAAAATATATATATATTAGTGCTTCTAAAGTACTGCTAGAGCAGATACATTTACAAAGGAAGACTCTTATTTATTTGAACAGGTTAGTTTCCCACTGAGCTAGCAGAAAGCACTGCTAGTCCTGCATTATCATGGCTCGGAAAATGTGCCACTTCATGTCTTTCCAACACACATAGCTCCTCTGTGTAAGTCTCAGCCCCTCTTCTGAAATCTAACAGGGCCACAGCGCGATGCCAAAAAATAATGAAAAATAGACTGATGGCAAAAAGACCTCCAGACAGACAGGGAAATATTTGCTTCATAGGCAGCTAATAATTTTCTCAGAAAACAGTTGTTTTGATTAGTTTGGATTCAGACATCTGAACCTTGTTCCTCCTTCAGGAGTTGATTAGCGCTTGTGAGCTGAGACCAGCTGGGCTGGGGGTTCCAGCCAGGCTCTGTGTTTGCAGTGCAAGAAGGCAGGAAATAGCTTTATTGCCTTATGATATAAATATCAGCCTGTGGCAAACATTCTAAGCTTTGGGAACACTGCAGTCCAGTCAATAACACAGCCATTATCTTTCATCTTTTTCTGCCAACTGCATGTCTTCTTATGTGTCTGTATAATGCCCATCACAGCAAAGGCTCAATCTCGATTGAGAAATCTATTGTACTATAAAATATAATGATCAGTACTGCATAACCGTATTTATGCATTAAAAGCATAAAAGGGAAGTTTAAAACAATAGCTAAAAACGTAGCAGTAATTAATGGGCAATTATGAACACTGCTGTGTGGATGCATTATTGACATAGTTATGTACCCTTCCAGTTCTGCTCAGAAAACCATAATATAAACCAGAATGCTTAATACTTAATATTTCATAATGTTTGCTCGCTAAATACTCTTCAAAACATTTGTTTATTCTGTAGTGCTAGCCTACCTATAACTCCTCTGCAGCCACGTCCATGTGGTATGACCAGAATTTATGTTCTCTGTAGCCCAGAGCCACAACAGGAAAACATGATCACTCAGGCTTTGGCCGTGTCACTGCACTATCACTTGTGTAATAGCATTCAGCCACCAGAGGTGACTTGAGCATTCAACCCTGAAAAGCAAATATTATTGCTCCTTCATCACATCCAGACTTGTGATTCAGGAGAGCGTGGGAGGGCAGGCAGACAAACACAATGTGAGGATATTATTTTAAAAGGAAAAAAAAAAAAGAAAGAGGTGAGGATCTGACACACATTTGTTTCTGTTTCATTTTGCAACAAGATACTTTTATATTCCTTCTCCCTCAAAAAAGAAACAGCTGCAGAATATTTAAACCAGCCTCATTCAAAAGCTAATTACAATGGAAATAAAGCCAATCTGGGTTTGAAATTAATGGCATTTAGGCAAGCCTCTCCAGGAGGAGTAAGGCTCATCTTAATCTGAAGAATATCTTAAAGCTCCTACATTTTGCTCACAAGCAGCATTATGTCAAAAGTGTGTATCACTGAGAGCATATATTGCATAATTAAACAGGAAATAAATATCTTTTCAGCAATTAGTCACAATGATTTCCTTTTCTTAGCACTCACTGATAATTGTATACAAGTCAATTTGTACTTTTATAGCAACTTCATACAATTTATTTCGGGAAACTTTATTGCCAAGGTCAGCTCTAAAATAAACAATTATTTTATACAAAGCTGAGAGATGAATAGAAAGGACCCAAACATATGGCAGTAAAGTTTTTCTGGTAGAAATACAAGAAGTAGAGATAAAGAAGGGGGTATAAGGGTGGCACAGTAAAATGAGCAAAGGCCAGGCTGGAACGATCAGCTGTAATAAGACCTTGAACCTTTCTGAAATCCAAAGGGCAATCTTGACTCGGGTTGAGCAATAGAAAGAAAGTCATTAAAATGATGGAAGAGGAAGGTGAAGTGACAGCTCCCTGGAGTAAGAAACTAGTCAGCCATCCTGAAGTTTAAAAGGAAGAGATTTAGGATGCCCGTAAAATAAGGACCTGCAGTAGAAAAGAGAAGGTGTGATTAATGCACAGATAACATTCTGAGCAAAGGCTGAGGAGTTTGTTAGGAACAAAATCTGAGAAGAGTGTTCTGAAACTGATCAACAGCACACAAGCAGAGTTTGAGAGGAGCCACAATGCCTGTTATTAGAGCAGGTGATTTGATTGTTGGATACACAGACACAAAAGAAAAGGGATATGTCATGTCAAAAATTAATCCAAGTTTTCACACTGTGCAAAGAAAGTAAAGATCTGAGTTATAAAAACCTCACACTCAACCGGAAAGATGATGGAAGCACAAGCACAAGGACGAAGGGTGTATCTTAGATGACAATATTCCTGAAACAGTAGATGCAGAACTATTAACGGGGAGCCAAGAGAGAGAAACCCCAGCACAGTAACATCTGAAGGCTGACGTGCACTATGGATGCAAACTGCGCTGGGATTTAAGCACCCCTGAGCGCCTCAGAGCTCTTCCAACATAACCATTTTACAGGCTTACGCTTCTCTGACAGGTTAATTAGGGTCGCAATTGGAACGTCCCACATAAGGGCAAGCAAAGATACTAAAATCTCCACCAAAGTAAAGTCCGGATCCACCAAAAAAATTGAAGAGGAATCACACCACAGCAGAAGTCATGACAGGAACAGGGAGGTGTGCAGGCTGCCAAACCAAATTAAAACGACCTGTGGTAATGATGCACAAGGCTTAATGAGACACAGTACTTTGAATGTCAAAAAGCATAGTTCTCATTCCTCTTCAGCGCTCTTCCTTAGCCATCAAACTCTCTTTTCATTGTCTGCTGGGCCAGAACACCCACGTCTATTTAATTTGCTCGTTTTTTCTCCTCCCACACAATGCATGTGGGGGCAATGCAAAAGCAAGCTGACTAATGGGTACTAAGGTAACAAAACTGAAATTACCACTGAAGCACAATACAAGGAACTGAAATCAAAGGTTTAAAACAATGAAAACAGAGCTCTAGGCAACTTCAGCACTATTTGTCTCATGATGCAGAGATGTGACTGACCAACCTGATGCCTTTCCTTTCTGAAAGAACAGATTATTAACACAAAGGGTATGAAGAATATTTAAAACACCTGTAATTCAGTACAGTACTTGAAATTGTGCCACAGGGGAAATTATTTGTTCAACAGTAGAGAATAGGGATTAATATTAGAAATATAAGATGGTTAAGGAATCAGCTAGAAGGAAATTGGTGAATGGTTATAGTAATATAAAAGAAAATGGGAGAAATTTACTTGTGGATTTTCTCATGATTGATCTCCAGGCTAATATAAAAGTTGCATTAATGATCTGATGAGATATGCTAATAAAGTCTGCGTATGGCATAAAGTTGGTAGCATTTTCAATAGACAATCAGGATATCGCACCTGTAATTGGATGAGCTTAGCATCTAGAATAAAACCAATTGATTGAAATGAACTAATGTGAAGCACATCATGTGATACATTCCAGGATTAACAGACGGAATTTCTGCTGGATATTGGTTAGCTGGAAACAACCAAGGATGACAAAAGCTTGCATGTGTTGAGGGTCTACGACATGACTATGAATCAAAAATGTGATGTTTATGAAAAGACCAAAGGCAGTCCGTGGGTGCATCAGGGAGGTACCTCCAGTAAGTAATGCAATACTGGGCAACGCAGCCATGAGGCCTCATCTGGAAAATGTTTTACATTTATAGACATCCTTGTGCAAGAAGGACACATTCAAGCTGCAAGTGGTCATTAACCCAGTGTTAGTAAAGACAATTCTGATTGGTAGCACATTCTTACTTACCTCACTGTTTCATCAGCTGTTGAATTTAAGTTCATGAAGACGATCTTAGCATCTAAGCAAGTGTAGGCCGTGCATTGGGAAACACAAGACAAACAGTGAAAAAGGTCAAGAGGCAGAACCAGCTGACAGCTCCCTTGGGTTTAAAGTCATAAAAGACATGTTTATTTATATACTGCAGACATACAGTATATAACACCTAATCCAGAAGCCTTGTTTTTTGCCATAGTAAATTATTTTCTTCTATATATTTGCATTCCAAAACGTGAGATTCGAAAGACAGTTTGGCAACGCTGTGAGAGGTGGCTTGCTGCCCACAGGACCCTTTATAGGTGATAAAATCTGATCAAGAGGCAGACGTGGCTGAAGGAAAACAATTCATGAACTGATGGCTTCTTTCCGTTGGATTTTTGTTGAGGGAGAGCTGGACTTGACGTACCACAGGAATTTGGCTTAAAAAAACTTAATCTGAAAATATCCACTCACATACATGGGAATGTATTCGTTTCTTCTGCTATTATTATGTTCTTAGCCTACCAATAAACTTTGGTTTAGGATAAAACAACTAATATTAAGGGATTTTAATTTAGAGAATTGCAAGTCCTCTGGCTTCTACTGGCGATAAACAGCCATCTAGCAAAACCAGATACATATTTTGGGAAAAGGTGGATTAAATTTAGATTTGACTAGAAAATTGTCTTTGGGTTAAGGCATGAAAACGGGAAGTAGTAAGGTGAGATTTTAGTTGTATTTCTAACTCTGCCATAAATTACCTCCATGACCTTGAGTAAACTTCTTAATCTTCCTGTGTAATGGTTTGATCACCTGTAAGAAGGGAATATTAACAGTTACCTACCTCTCAAGAAGGCCTGGGTTTAAATAATTCATCTGTGATCTGACATATGTGAAGATATTCCTCAAAGAGAAGGCCTGTTATCATCACTTAAACTAAACATTAAACAAAAAAGGCTAAATAATTAGAAGATTAAAACAGAGAAAGATTCCTGACCTGACAGAATTTGCCAGCAGACAAAAATAAACACGAAGTTGATTAAGTTTATCATTATAAACGGAAGTGTATGACAAAGACAGAGAGAATAGCTATTATGAACGCTCACAAGTGATGAAAGACAAACAACTCTGAAACTTAAGCTTTGAGGTCTGTACTTGAAAAACAGATTAGGATAAAAAATTGATGCCAGGTAGTTTTGTATATACAAAAATGTCTTTCACATCCAAAGGCTGCTCCGATAACTTGCAAGGCTAATTAGAAAACATACTAGAACTAAGTCATCCTTAGTACACATTTCCATTCAACCACTTTCAAGTCCACAGAGGCAGAGCTCGATTATTTTCCAATTACTCTTAAGTTAAAGTGTATTTATTTGAAAAAATGAGCCAGTTGGGTCAAGGTAATGTGCCTGTCTCAATTACAGTCCACCTTTCTCTATAATTCATTAACTGAAGTACAAGTTTGAATAAACCCTGCCAGTTCAATCTGAATTCAGGCAAATGAAGTACAAGTTAGATGTGCTCATCCACAAAGCACTGAAAAGCTTTGCACAAATACGTGTACAGGCAAAGAGAAGCTTTGCAATGTAAATGCAAAGCACACACTGACTGCTGAACATGCAGCCCATGGAGTTTTAAGCGTGTTTATGTTCAGTAGAATATAGTACTATATCATTTGAAGAGACCTAAAAATGACAAACCAGTTCTGTTACATAGTTATAGCTGTAATAAAAAGTTACTATTGGTTTATGACTAAGAAAACAATACTTCTTTTATGCATTCCTTAGGTATTTCCCTATTAATTACACAGCAACAGGTTTATGGCTGTTTCGAATCAGGAAAGAGATGAGAAGACCTTTGAAAGTTGGAAAGTTTATGTTTTTAATGGAAAGATATTTTTATGGTTCTCACATCTTCAATCAATCATAATACATAAATAAATAACAACCAGCCACAGACTATCTGCATGGCCAATTTATGATAGAGAGGGGAAAAAAGAATTTTGCAACAGTTGGTAGACATTCTGATGTACAGAATCCAGTGTGGCTGCCTGACAGCATACATACTGCATACTGAAAAATGAAAGTGATTGATTTAGAAAGGCTGTTAGGCAGCAAAAAAAAGCACAGTTCACTGAGAGAGCAACCGAGTCAAAAGACAGCACAATTAGAAATGAAGACAAGCATTAAAAGAGACATTTATTTTGTCAAAGGTTAGATTACTATGCACAGATATAGAAGATGCCATTGTGAACTCACTCAACTGTAAGTTTTGTATTAGCAAGAAAGATGGAAGGGTCAAGTAGACACAGGCAGGGTCAGATTAGAGCGGGAGTTAGGAAAAATGACATCTTTTCAACCCATTCTGAAACATGAACTTGGATCCCTTCTGAATGTACAGAACAGAAAGGTCTAGGAGATAGGACTAATAGATTGCTCATTCAAATAACAAGCTGCAAACATAAGGGACACCAAAGGAAAAAAAACCCGTAACACATGGAAACTACACAGGTGGAAAGGATGGAGATGAAAGAACAAAATGAAATTCACAGGGCAAAGTATAGTAAGATTATTCAGAAGAAAATGTCCAATTCACATACATTTTATAATGTCATTGACTCACTGGAAAATTTTTAATGCTAAAATGACTTTCAAATGATAGCAGATAGGGAAAAGTAAATGCAAATATAGATCCACTCCATGAGCATATCAGCTCAACTATTTTGTGGTCCTTGCCCTTTGTGGACACCAGAATGATGGAACACAAAGGTGTTAATTCTCAAGGCCAGATAAACTTCATGAAACATGAAAATGCTAGCTTTGTATTCAAGTGTGTTCTTTTAGTGAATGTCAGAGCAACTTCCAGGGCTGCGAAACCATACATTCCCTCTCTTTCCAAGAAAGTCACAGGATTCCCAAGCTACCTTGTTAGGAGAGCTTTCAAGAGAGGCAGTTGCTATGTCCAGTCTCTCTGCACTTCTCTCTGTGCCAGAGCTGAAGTTATTTCACTAGGGTGGAAGAGCTGACCAATGACTATCAAAACCCCCTGCACATACAACTGAAACTGAGCAAAGCACTCATTTGCTCTGGTCGCATTTTGGACAACTTTATTCCAGGCATGATGTATTCCCTTCCACGGAATTGACTCTTCGGGCAGGAAGGCCCCCTGGGCACATATAAGCATGACCTTATACGTTATATATACAGGACTGATGCAGTTTTAAGCTGCATAAGCACACAAAGCAAAAAGCAAAGAGGCATATTTCTCTTCACAGTAGACTATGAGATTTAACTTAGAATTGCACTGCATGACGGTGTCATCTATAAATTGTAGCAAAGACAAAGAAAAGGCAGAATGAGTAAAGAACTGAACGGAGTAAGAGCAGAGGAATGGTTAAAAGAATTCAGGCACAGTGTTTAAGCCTTTAACAAGATCTTTTCTTTTACATGCATGCATTTGAAGAAAAGTTTTTCAAATGGAGCGGTTACTGAAGAAACAAAAGATGTTCTCCTCTGTGATGGCAAGATCCACTTGAATTTAGTCCAGCAGCTCTTTGATCTGCCGGTTATTGAAATGAAACATGGTATGTTCTTTTTGTTTCTGGTATCTGGTTTCACCTGAGATTTTTCATGTGAAAGAGGCATTTGGGGTAGAATAATTACCCCATACTATAGTAAATTGAGATAGCAAACTTTTTTTTGTAAGTATGGGCCTTCCTTTGTCTGAAATACAGCACAGCGTCTCTTAAAATCACCTAAATGCTAAGTAACCACAGAACTACGTATGACCGAAGTAATATGTTCGATGCCTCTTGCAGAAAAAGGCTGAGAAAACAATCATTACCCTGTGTTACCTGGAAATAGAAATGCTTCCTTGGCATTTCGCATTGCCCATCTTTACAAGCATGTCCCAGGCCTGATGACAGAGACTAGGATGGAGAAAAATTCATTCAGAGAATGAGATATATAAATATATGTAGCATGTAGCATTTGGGATTACTTTAATGTAAGATAAACAATGAAGCTCAATATTCTAATTTGCCAGTCTCACATTTCTACCACCCACCACCGATGATGTTGGAAGGACAGAAGCAGGCAGGAAAATCCAGAGACGAGTCTGGGGCTGGAATTCCCTTGTCCCTGGCTGTTGATGCGCGCTACCTTCTCAGCAACATACATAGTTATATTTTAGCCTTCTGATGGCTTTTCTTCTCACAGTCCAAGTATATTATGATCTTACAGTACACAGTAGTTGGATATAATTATGATCATCTTGCATGGCTTCCACACTGAAAGATCCATCAATTACTCTCTGTCTTACCCCCAGTCTTAGCCCCTGACAGGCTGAGATATACTGGCTTAATCAATATACTTGGTCTTACAAGAAATGAATCCAGTTGTTGGAGAAATCAAGAAGAAAAAGACGGTAATAGTATAAGGTGGAGTTTTCTAAATAATGACAATTACATACCAGACTGCTATATAATAGGCTTACTGCTGAAAAAGAAGCCAGGCCTGGGACGTTACTGGTGCTGGCACCGAGGACAGTGGGAAAAAGAGATGTAAACATGCGCCATTCTGCCATTGATATTCTGCTTATCTCTGTGTTGGTAAGACCACAGGAATGAAGAAAAGGGGCTACAAATACAGAGATCAGGGGAGCTGCCTTTATCCAAGCCATATCGGACCATTTCAGTTTTCCCCTGGCTCACAGCAGTTTCCAACAGCTGTTCCAGAAGATGGGGATATGCAGGTTCCATATTTTTGTCAGCAGCCTCTTGACTGTACATTGCCGTGGAGGCATACATGAAAAATCTCTACATGGTGTTGAGCCCTGAGCTAGTTCCCAGCAGGCTTCTGCAATAACACAGCACAGCTTTGCAGGGCATGGAGGATACCATTTTTGGTCTATAATTCCAGCTCTTGATTTTAGAAACAAATGCCTGTGATGACAAAAGAGGTTTAGAATTCAGTATGAAAATAATAAATAATGGGTCTCAGAAAACCTATTTTCAGGTCTATAGAAGAGTTGAATGTTTAATTAGCAGAATGCCACTCCTCAGTTTCATGCACTAGACTTCAGAGATATCATAAAGACAGTATCTCAGAATTGTCTCAACGTGTTTCTATTCAACATGGTGCTCAGCTTTTCTGTTTGTTGACAGCAAAAAGAACAACTGAAGCAAGAATCTTTCTAAAACTCACCCAAATCCTGGAAAATGATCAGGTTTGGGGCAGAAATAGTTATGTAGCTCTTTATCCAGTTCTGACAAGTACAGGTTTATATTCCTAAATCTTTCCTTTGCCACAAGGCATGAATATTAAACAAGATGCTTAAAAATATCACTCCCATCCTTTAATGCTATATAATTACAGGGGATGTAATGAAGAGTGTTCTTGTATGATAAGGACAGCCTGGCATTTTTTACTATGAATAAGCACTTAAATATCTTGGGGGAAAAGTGTTCATAACTATAGACCAAATTCATACCCACAGCCAGGCTGTTAAGATCATCAGTTATACAAGCAATGAACTTGCGCTCATCATTTGCACTTTAAGCCCAGGACTGTAATACAATTACCTGCACTAAATATAGCCCCTCATATAGTGCCCTGGTGTTAGCACACAGAAATCTCTCTTTTCAGCAGGTCATCACCGTAACAAACCGTACACAGTAGAAGGGTACTACATTCTGCACAAGGTTTTTCCACCATTGCAATATTTTGTGAGATGTGCTTCAAAGCAAGTGTTACCAACAGCAGAGAGTGTTTCAATCATTTCAGTGGATGAAAAGAGAAAGCCCCAAGAGACAGACAAAAAAGGATCCTTTATCCATTTGACCAACAATGTAACTATCATTTGGGCAGCAGAATCTCCACTTTCAGGCCCCCTGCTTATGGAATCTGAAGTCTGTCCAGAATTAGAAAGAAAGTATTAAGAGTAGAAGATTAAAGATTCATGGTTTGGAATTACAATCGTCTTATGATGTAACAGGTGACATGACAACATACGATAGTGTGGCAGCCTAGAAAAGTGCTTTGCTAATAGTATAAGGAGGGGAGGTTTGCCTTCTCTGGGGGTATGCGTCGTTATGATTGACAAAAATGAAGCATGGTTCTTCTGCATTTTCTACATTGCCTTTTTTCACATTCCTTTTCAAAAGACAATTTCATCTCCCCAGATTAAAAATTAAAACAACCAAACATAACAGGGCTTTCTTTACCTCAGATCCCAGCTAACGTCCCTGCTCAGTAATGACAGGATCACACGCCCTAAGAAAAACATGTGACACAAGGGCTCTCATAAGGCTCTTCAGTCGCCACAGGTTTTTGTTCTTTTTCATGAAATGTCAAATTGAAAAAAAGACTAATAGAGAATTCACTAATTTCTATAAGAAGTGCAATATCCAGTTGAAAAGGAGACAAATTAATCACTAGAATAAATATATATGGTACACAGAACTTCACTCCCAAGCTGATCTGCAAAGGAAAGTAAGAAACAAAGGGGGAGTAAGTTTATTATCTACTAATTCTGATGTCTTTGTTTTTTAGTCTTGCCTCTTTTTTTTTTTTCAGAAAAAGAAAGGATTAAAAATGTCATTCAGATTTTGTTCATTGTTTATAAGATTTGATAAATAATTAAAGGACAATAAATTTTATTATGTACTGTTTTATAAATAAATTTTTGTAAACCATGATATCTTGTAAATCATCTTTGAGGTGTAACTTCCTCCCATTTGCTATATGAATTTGAAAATCATGGCTGAACAATCTTGGCTTGACAGCAAAGGAGATGGAAACCCCTACTCCAAGGGCAAATACAGCACAATCATGTTCTTTGCCAATTTTTCCAGTTTTTTACGATCTCTTCAGCATTTGGGTAGAGCAGATGAGCAAAAAAGGTACGCAGAAGTAGATGTCACTAGAACAAAAGTCAGCATGGGAAGGCTGGCTGAGGTTTCAGGAAATGGAGACACAGTTTATCAGAATCCACAAAATGCACCTTGTTTTTCGATTTAATTTAAATAAGAGACAAAATGCCTCAAACCTTTCAAGCCCTCTCATTTAGCTCTCCTTTGCATTTACACAAAGGTGTGTTTAGCGTGGATTGTCAGACCTTAATGTCATTAGCGTAATAAGGCTTTAGTGCACAAAAAGAAGCCCTGCTCTTCTCATGTGCTGCCTTACCTTTTAAAACGTGCCTGTACATTTTACGTAACCAAAGCAGTACACTCATTTTCTTTTTTTGCTTAATTTTTGCAGGCTCTTCTTGGATTGTTCTCACTGCAGACAAGGACGGCTTCGTGCCATTAATATTCAAAGCAACACAAGAGATAATCATAAGGGATGGAACTGACAGTTCAGAAGTCTGTGGAGGTCATGCCTACAAAAAAAGCATCTCAATGCGACCACCAAGCAGAGTGACATAATTTCGGAGCAAAAAATGCTAATGACCTTCTTTTCTAATAGACTACAGTGACATTCTGCAGTGTCAGACACTGAGCAACTAGAAAGCTGTCTCCTCTACTTTCAGTGTATTTTAACTCTCAAATCTGCGGCATGGTTACACTGTAGCTACATCCCAGGGTTGGCTGGACCCTCATGATTTCTTCTGAAGGATCAGACCTAGAGTGAAGTTTAGCAAAGCTGCTGTTATTAATGGCTGGCAGTGGACTGGAGCAGAGAGACCAGCCTTTACTTTAATTGTGGTATACGGTCCACATAAAAACTGAAGAAAATACAACTAAAGAGCATTAAGGAAAACTGGAAAGGAAAAAAAAAAAAGAAAAAAGAAAACTGCTTCAGGCTGTCTTTGCTGTTCCAGCTGGGTCCCATGGAAACCTGCAATGTTTTCAGAAATGCTTAATTTTTATATGAAAATGTTCAATTATTAAACAGGCTGCATCATTGTATCCTGTCTGTGTCTTCTTACACAGCATGTAGATCTACACATGCACACAGAAGAGAAAGGAAAAGCTTTGCAAGATGAATTAAGGATCAAAGACATTGAACATGAATTTCATTTGGCAAAATGCAGGTGTCTGCACCGAGCTCACATCTAGATTCCTGTATGATCAGTCAAAAAAAGAAAAGGACTCTGACAGCAGATTACTCATGCCGTAACACAGATTTCCAAAACTGATTGCGGTGAACCACTCCTATTCAGTAAGTAGATAAGTGCCTATTCCTTCCCACTGACTGCAAAAGTAAGCTCGGGTCACTCGTTTAAACACAAACATTTACATTTAGTCAGATGAACCTCACCCTCGGAGACAAGAGGCAATACAGGTACATCTGAGAAGCAGGCAGATTCATTAAAATGAAACTATCAACGATTATGGTGTCAGAAATAGGCATACGGCGAGAACTGGATGAACTCCCTCACTGTTTTCCTCTAGGTGCGAAGCGCGGGTGAAGTGTAATGGAAAGCCACGTGTGTGAGGCCTCGCGTTTTGTGCTGCTGGACAGGCCCAGCAGACGCATGGCAAGGCAAGCCTGCCTCACCCTGTACATTCAGGGAAACCAAAAAGGATGAGACTTATTTAAGCTACTGTTTAGACTTATTTTTCATACTGTGCACTTTGGGCCTTGCTAAAACTCCTGGAGGGTGTTTTTTCCTTGCCTGGGAACCATGGCAAGCCCAGTCATAGGGCATAGATACACTAAAATCCAGTTACAAACCTTCCCCTCACACCAAAGCTGGATGGAGAAGGTAGATCTCTGGTCTGAAGGCACTTAATGGGTTTAGAGGTTTGGTATTAGCAACATTCCAGTGATGCAGCCAGGAATCTCATGAGGAACAGTTTCAATTCCTGATATAAAGGAACAGTTCCAATTCATTGAAACAACTGATGTCCTTCTGGTGCAAGTATCCTCCCAGAGACAAAGCAATCACCACTCTAAATCACCTACAGCCACAGGATGCAATGCAGCTTGGTGGAACTGTGCTACCTCGGTCACGAAGATCTTTTCAAGCAGCCTTGAGGAGTGTTCCTCTTTGTAAAAAAACACAAACGAAAATAAATCTGACCTTTTAACTATTCAACACATCTACTACTCTACAGGTATTTGGTTAATTGGATTGCCTGCTACTTTGCATTATAATTGTGCTCAAAAAGGTATTTGTATTATTACTGCTTTAAAACCTTGGGTGAAGTGGTGCTTTCCTTCACTGAAATCAGCACAAATCACTGAAGTCAGGTAATGCAGAGGGTCGCAGGCTTAGTATGGCGAAGGAAGACAATATCCGATTTCTAAATGACAGCACATTTCAAACAGCATCTTTCTAATCCCACAAATGCACTGGAACAACATCCTCGTGTCTCACAACAGTATCTGGTATTTACAATGCTTGTGCTATGGCCAAGTAACAGAAAACTTAATTATAACTAAATAAAATGATGGGGTGATATATTTTAGAGGACTACTTCCGCTCAACTGAAGGAAGAACTAAAAGGATTTTTTTCTCAAAAATATTATCTTCTATGAGTGATAGTCCCATAGCCGGGTCCACTTGAAATAAGGCTAATGAAACATAATAACTATGTTACACAGAACAGTCCTGCACTCTAAACATAGGAACTTGAGGAAAAATGGGTTGATAACACACTAAGACACTTTTATTTGTAATGTATAGTTTCTTTGAGTTCATTATATACATTATTCATAAGGACTTCCTTGTTGCTATAGAAATATATTCCACCTTTTGTAATCTTCATGCCTTCGTGCTGTTGCAACAGCCAAAAGGGGAATTCCAAGAAGGTGTAAATCTTAACTAGCAGAGATCAGCAAGTATCTAGGCATCAAAGATGCCTCAGAACCTGTAATTATCACTACACATTTCACTGTTAGTCTGTCACACTAACATTTTAATTGTTCCTGTATTTTCATGTACTCTTCTATAAAACAATCTGAATGTTGAGAATGTTTAAAGGAGCTTCTTTGAATGGCTATCAGTTTGGTTCAGTTAAGTTAGGTTCAGTTTGGTTTGGTGGAGATAATAAGAAGCAAATAAACTTTTATGTTTTTACAAAACAATTAGTTTCAGGGAATACCTGACTGTAAAATTAAAAAGCCTAGTTCTGTGATGCTTGATGAACTTCTGGATTTGTTATACTTCAGTGACATTTTTTTCCCCACTGTATGATTCAAGGGTTTTCTGAACTTCAGAAGGAACTAATGTGCCTGAGGTGCTATCATCACACAGCACAACTAGTCTGGTAGCAAATGAGGACCCCAGTTCATCTTGTTGGACACACAGTTTTATAGAAAGGCTTGGGAAAAATATACTATCAATTAAAACTGTATGATGCTAAAGAGTAGCACTGCCCCCTCCCCATTTATGTACACAGATTGGAAAATAAGTGTTTAAATCACATACATGCACTTAAAAATGGACAACAATCGAATGAAGAAATATTTGTTTGCAGGCAATGGTTGGGGAGTGCAGTGCAGAACTGCCTTAGCATCTATCACAGGGCTGTAAAGTTTAAAATGGAGAGGAATAAGAGCACTGGAAAAAGTGAAGAGATTTATGCAAAGCAGAGTATAAATGTTCAGCTTTGGTTTGGACAGAGCAGATGGAGATTCAGTGAAGTACAGGGATGTAAGCTGACTGTTCTATTAAGCACGAGCTGTAGAGAAGGGTTTTGCACAAACAATGAATAAGGCACGTGGAAAGATAGGAGTCTGTACTAAAGGAGTTGAGCAGACAGTAGGCTGTGAAAAGGAGGCAAGCAGAGATTGAAATGCATTTGCCATCCTCCAGAAGTGTTATATTATAGGACCAAAACCAATCAGTTTTAAAAAAGGGGAGTTGTTCAGATCACCAAAATTTCATGAAGATGTTAACCTCCTCTTTCAGGATCCTTATTTCACCAGCAGAAAGGACAGGCTCCTCTGGAAGACCAGTTAGCTACTGGTGCTAGGGTCCTGTCCAGTCACGCTGCAGCGGAGTCTGTCTTCGGCACTCAGAGGAAAGCTAGGAGCTCAAAGCAGAACGACGGCACTCACTGTGCCATCCCAGTGGTGCTCAGAATGAACGGTGTACCAGCTCCTCCAGAACAATTCCCCTGTGGGGAATAAACATACCAGGAAGTCTAGATTTCCATGCATCCTTGTCTAATTTTAGGAGTTGGTATATCTTTACTTAAGAGTAAAGTTAAAACTTACCTTATGTTTCCCATAACGTTGCTGCTAAGCAGCAGCAGTTTGCTTTACTCTTCGTGCTTTCTTGCACTGACCCATTTCTTGAGAAAACGCTTACAGATGAAGTTCTCTATGCCAGACAGGTTTTTTTCTTTTTTGATTTTGAAAACAAAAATTTGTAAGAACAGTAATAAAACAATATAAAAATTAAATGCAACAAAATAAAGTCAGTTGAAATTCTACAGGCCAATCTGTAACTTCGCACAACGAAATATTACTTTTACATTCTTCATAAGAGCTAAAAAGTAAGAGATCACTGCAGGAAGTGTAAAAAGTAGGCCCTGCATCACCCTCAACTAGTTCTTCCCTTTTTTCCTTTGCTACTTCAGAATAGCATTATCTATACTCATGTGAAAAATCTTAAGTATCAGTTTCCTTTAATATATTTTCAACCACTGAAACAGTACAAGTAGTATCATTGAGCCTCCCTTCCTTTCCCCTGATTCTCATTTTTATCTGTGTTTTCTCAGCTTGGACAATGAGTGTATTTTCAGTCATTTTTAATTTCAGGTTTTCCTATCTCAACAGAAAACCACAGGCATTGGACCATTTTTCCTGTCCAATATGTAGCTGAAGAGTCCTTCTCTCTGACCCAAGACAGCGCTAATTATTCTTAAGTAGCTCCTGACAGATGTTTATCTAACTTCTTCCTAAGAAAACAAACATGAAGTACCAGACTGCAGTACACAAAACCAGTCCTTTAGACCTAGACTCATCTGACCTAACTTTTAAGCAGGTGAAGTTGCACAAGGTAGTTCACAGGGATCAGGCAATTTCATGCATGAAAGTATGAATTTATTTTCCATTGTCCTGTACAACAGAA
Source organism: Coracias cyanogaster (assembly GCA_033124195.1). Lineage (NCBI taxonomy): Eukaryota > Metazoa > Chordata > Aves > Coraciiformes > Coraciidae > Coracias > Coracias cyanogaster. The sequence goes on along the minus strand of JAVSBS010027261.1, from coordinate 44,408 downwards.
ATTAACTTATATATTAGTGTTTTGTATGTTAATAGTAATATGTTTTTGTAGTTATGTTAGTCAATATTATGGCTTCAATTCTGTAACAGACTGAGGCGATTTCACAGTCTTTCTGCTGAAGGCAGTCTCACTTTGCTGGGATGCAGCACTTTCCTGCGGTGCTACTATCTAACGGACAAGTAGAGGATGGCCATTATCTCCCAGCTAATGACATTTGGGAGCCTCTCATAAGAGTTTCCAAAGTGCCTGGTGCAATCCAGGCTCTGCTTGCAGGGAGCCAATCCTGTCCTTGACCTTCTTGCTCCCCTTTCCTGCACTATCATTTGACACCTAAGTGTGAGCAGCCAGGTGTGATCGGCTCTTTGGAGGCGCGTGGTGCCGAAGGTCAGTACTGGCACAGAAAGACTTCCTGCGCAGGAGGTGATATTTGCAGTGTTATACAGACTTGCCCGTTAAAACCATTAGTACTCAACAACCTCTGTCTTTTGGCAAGGATCCATCCCGCTTGTCAGCAAGCACCATGGTATCTGAACACACAAGGGAGTACGCGGCCAGGAGAGCAGGACCTCCAACCACCACAGGGTGATACCACAGACAAAAACGAACCAAAGCTCCAGACAAACGCAAGCCGTTGTTTCACTTCAGAGGCAACAGTCACTTCCTTCACATCAAACATACCTAATACATCTCAAAAATATCAAAGGCAGGACAGAAAGACAGTCCACAAACATTATTTTAAAATTTAGTACAAAATTCACAATAATGTACTAATTTCAGCAATCAGAAACTAAACTCTTGCCGTGTAAGAAAAGCTGTAGTGTTTCAACTGAAATTTAGAAGTGGGATGCTGAGGTGAAGTTTTCCAAGGCAATACGGATGAAAGGCCGCCTTCTTCTCCATCGGACCTCTGCTCCATACATGGAAATGTACGGGCCCCCAAATTTATATAGCTATAAAGATCTACAAAAACACTTTTCAAGCAGATCAGTGTCTCAATTCAAGCTATGGCTCAGCTGTGCCAGCCCAGTGGAGAAGGCATCACGACCCTTAAGTCCCACCAATGAATTAGTAACATGGCCATTGCCATCATATCTTACACCTTTTATCTCCCAGTGAAATCTGTCTCTGTAATTACCATTAATTTATTTTTAAGTTTAGCACTTTCGTGCATTTTACAATAAGGCTAATTGCATTTCTTTACATTCTACCTGCCATACATAGCATAACCAACAAGTAATGAACTAGTCAAAATTTGATTTTTAAGTATAATGTTAATTGTTCGTTTAGTTATCCTTCACTCAGAAACTTAGTTCACCTAAAAATAAGTCAAAGAAGTAAAAAAAAAAAAAAGTAGAAGTCAAAATCCTGACTCTACAGCAAATTACTGTAAAAATTTCCCTTGAACTTCAAACAAGTCACGATTTCACACTCAGTTTGTAAATACTCTTATGCTCATGTAACTTGTACACAGCTGTCATCTGCGTTTCCATGTCTACCTTTCCGTATTAACATTTTATTTAGCAATCAATTATACTGTTATCAACACAAAATGCAACCATGCTGATCTCTATTGATACACTGTTATCTCCAAACACTTGTTCCTGTCAATAGCATAAAAGAAAACGGAGCCTGACGACCACGTGTCTGAAACACAGGCTGAACCTAAGCAGCAGCAAAGATTAAAGTTGTGCTTTTGCAGATTAGTTACATAAAAGGAAATTAGAAAATGCAGCAGTAGGAGATGGAAGTGTCCAGGCCTGAACTGTTTACTGCCACAAGAAAGGGTTCTCACAGCTACATTTATAGAGAAGAAGGAGAAGATGTGTCTATATATGGCGACACAAGTAAAAGGGAACTCCAGGTGCCTACTAGAAAGAGTGGGATTTGAACAATCTGTCGTGTAGGATATTGATAAATATCTGTAAGGATGTGATTTATGTATTCACTTGGTTCTGGACTAGCCACAGTCACAAGGATGTGTAATTTGAAAGAAGATATTATTTGTTCTAAAGAGGTATGCCTTAAAATGTCTTCAGAAAGATTATTTCAAAGGAACGCTGTCATACCCAAAATCCTTATTTACAACATAATTGTTCTACCCAGATCAGTTTTAAAATGGAAAGACTCTCACAAGGCTATCTCATTTTTAATTTGCATGACGTGATTTTGGGTTTGCATGTTATTTATGGGACACAACAGACTGTGTAACTAGTCAGGAGATGAATTTTCACTTCCTAGTGCCTTCACAGCAGTGAAGCTCTGTGTCTGAAGTGTGACACAGAGCTTTCTGCTAGTGGACTGGAAGGTCCATTCTCCTGCCCCAAAGCAGAGATGTTGACTATTTTACAGTTTATGTCCTTTGACTTTTGCAGCTGTCTGTTAAATACCTGAAAACTGCTACACCCTTTACCTGTCCCTCTAGTCTTCTTTTCTCTAAGCAACGCCAACCCTGGGCCTCTTGTTGCTCTGCCCTCCGCCACCATTCAGTACCCTTCTTAGACTGCAGCAGAGTCAGCAGAATTCAGCTGAAGGCCTGTTGAAGGTTTTTGCATCCATACTTTTTGCGGTCACAGCGTGAACTACTGCAGGGGGTGACAAAACATCCCTGTAGGAGTTTTCTCCATTGCCCATGCCTTCTTCCCAGTGTAGGTAACAATCAGCTGTTTGAAAACTAATTTAAACAACAGCCTCCATCTCCTTTGTCTCCACAACCACCAGCAAAGTGTTGGACCTGCTGAAGTCCAACCTGCTAAGGCAGGCTTGAGGAGATGTGGAGTGGTGGCTGCTTTAGGAGATGAGGTGTGGTAGCTACCGCTGCAGAGCAAGGCAGTAATTCCTACTCACTCTGTCACTGTCCTAATCCCCCAAATTTTCACCAATCCTCTCCATTCCTCAAAGCCTGAAGCCACAAGGAACTGGAAGACCTTGCGCTATAAAGCACAAAATTCAGTTTTGCCGGTGCTGTGGCAAACCTGTGACCCCTTCTGGCTTTATTCAGCCCAGTAGGGCACACCAGATAGTCACGTGTCTGGCACTCAGTGATCCTGCTCACACATCCCACAGCGACGTCTGCCTTCTTGTAACAGCACGGTATCAACTCGGGGCTAGGGAATCGGCAAAACTGCTCAGCTTATATTATCTTTATTACTAATCACCTCTCAAAATTATGAAGAAACATCTTTAATCTACTAACAAGAAGCACATAAAACATCTGTACTTTTTAGCTACTGACATTATGCTTCACCACATCGTATTTTAGGGGGCTAAATCACACAACAGTGCCTCATGACGTTTTCCCATTAAGAAACACGACAATGAGATCAACTTGCTCATTCAGTAGCGTCCATAACCTGGATTTATTTTTTTTTTAAATTATGCTTATAAAGTTGACAGGAAGAATCTTCATATTATTCTTTTCCCATATAACATTATGTTCTTATAACATTATGTTACATGTAAGAGCACAGAAAAATATCTACAGAGTGCATGAATAATGACTCAGCGGCATGTCTCCCCACCACAACCGCTTCACCCCCTTTCCCAGCCGTTCCTTCCCTCTAACAGTTATTTGTAACTCTTCCTCCTCAGCCCGCCCTATGTTCTCATTAATGTTGGGTTTCAAACTAATTTGAAAAGCAGATGCCCAAATGATATAACAAATTAAGTTACAAGAACACAAATCTGTTCTCGGCGCAGGGACTGAGAACAGCTTTGTGAGACTGTTCCGTGTTTCAGGATAAGCCTAACTCCACGCAAGCACATATTTTTAAAAGACAAAATCTGTGCACTAAATGAGCACAGCCGTATGAAATGATTTCTGTAACATCAGCTTTTGAAACGCTTTTCCTTGCATAATTTCACTGCCCCACTTTCTGCCTTATATACATCTCCTAAGGGGTTCTGCATCACTGAAATCCCTGAAGTAACAGACGCATAATATATATAGGCAGTAAACAGTCTGAAAAGTCTGGGGGAAAAAAAAAAAACGAAAGCAAACAAGAGATGTTTCCTTGCACTACAGCTACTGAGAAAGAAGCGCTGTGGCTATGCACACCACGGCTGTGTGACCAGCCGTGGCTAGTGGCTGCTGGCCAAGGAGCCTACGGCAATTTTCATGCCGTTCTACACTGTGAAATAAGCAGCCTGTAGTTATGCAAGTAGGATACACGCTGCTGGGTGTGGAAACAAAGGCCAAAGTGTAATAATAACTGCCTGCACACCACCCTGGCATGCTGGTAGGCTGAGACAATTCCTTTCCTATCCAAATGTTATACAACTGACCGTATTTTACAGATTTGCAAATAACTACAAGCTTTGGTGATACTTTTGGTTCATTTGTAGAAGTCAATTAGCATTTATACATATAAGAGAATTTACATGATGAAAATAAAAATCTTTGAAAATACTTGTATAATTGTAGGCACAGGAAACAAAAACAAAACCTTTAATGTGAAAATACCTTCGGAGGCATTCTTAAATAGTGGTTGCTCCACCTGATAAAAAAAAAGAAAATGTTTATTTCTGTATATTAATATGAGTGGTCAAATTAAGTTCATATGAAAAGAGAAAAATGCGAAATCATTACTGTTAAACAAGATTACAGGAATAAAATTATACTAAGAGAAGTTTTACTGTCTAGCAAAGCCCCTGCTGGCTCAGGCTCAGAAAATGCTACAGGGCCAGCCTCGCTGCTGAGACATGTCCCCAAAAGTTGCCTTATTTATAGATGGCTTGACAACACTTTCAAACTGCATCACCATCAATCTAAAAAAAAATCACAGGGCGTCTCGTTAGTGCCTTAGGAGGTGTATTTTTCAGTTGCTATTATTTGTTACCCATAGAGAGAACAAGATTGAAAGCACAGGTGCCGTCTTACCCTCTGCAATGCACAGGAGCAGCACCCCAGGCAGCTTCTCTGCCAGTAAGTGATGTAATGGTGTTGAGTGTTAAAGCGTTTGCAGTCCTGCCGGGAGAAGGGACCTGAACTGGAAAACCGGGAAACAACCCGTAACCAACCCACCTCGTGTGACACAAGCACAGGCAAGGAGAGCAGACATTCCTCATGCTGCTACACTCCTATCACTGTTGCTAAGTGTCTACTTCCCAGAGCTAAAAGACAAGAGCAAATGAAACGATCGTCATTGTGATCGCTCAAGCAGGGTTCGTCTCTGCTCACCACTCTGAGAAGTATAATATACTGAGGCCCTAACCCTGGGAGTATATTACCACATATTGTGAACATAAGAGTAGATTTCTACAGGAAATTTCAGATGTCTATAGGAATTTTTTAATTCCAGGCTTGTTTTCGACTGTTCTCTCTACAGTTGCACCCTGTCTGTTGTTAATGACAGAGAGAAAGGAAAACAGAGAGAGGAGAAATCAGACCCATGTTTGTTCATTTTCTGATAAATTCCCATACACTCGAGTGCGTGTATTTGCAGAGCAACGCAGAAAAGCCGGCATTTGCGTCCACTGCTCATCCTTCTAAGCTAAAAATGTAAACTTAGAAACTTATTAATTATCTCAAATCTGTTTTTTATTTATTTACTTATGGGAACTCACAGCATCAACTGCCTGAAGCTGGCAGAAAGACTCTCTTTCATTTCAAAAACACACCAGTTCAAACAAGTCCCCTTCTCCACTTGTAGCCATCCCTGTCTCTATCCCATGGTCACTTCTTTGCTGAACAAGCTTCCAAAGGAACCTGGAAATTAACTCCTTTCAATTTGAATGGCAGGAATTTCTCTTACACAAACCTTTTCAGGTGTAGCCCTGTAAAAGAAGAATTCTTGCAGTCTTCTAAAACACACCAACCTATCTTTCAGCATCTTGCCCATGCCCTGTCAGGTATAAACCAGTCAAATTATATTGGGCTTTTTTGGATAGAGACAGTAGATGGAATTTTACCTTGAATCCCACAGATACACAGATATCCTCACCTATAGTGCATCACAGGCCATTGAATTTAATCTAAACCTCATGTATTTGAATTAATCTATAACTCTCGTTAAACCTTCCTTCACTTAAAGCACTCTAGTTCTGATTTTTTTCATGCAATATAGCCAAGTCACCACCTAGTGTTCTTCTTTGGGTATGTTTGAGCTACTTACACATTTGACCTTGCAACCATTTCAAGCATTTTTTTCCACACCTTTGGCAGCTCTTCAAGACACCTTTCCCAGTGTTTCGACACCCAATCAAAACTACAGGTTTTAAAAATCTTGTGACGATCAGACTGCTCTGACAAAGTGGCACAGTCTTGCAATGTAATTAATTCCAAAAAGGCCTCAGAGACTTGTAAGAAGTTATGCCCAATGCAATAAATCAGGACCAAAAAAGTTGTACTCGAGTAGCTTTCTTCCCTTAAATGTGACCTCCCAAGGAAAAGAAAACCAAACACAAACCAAAGGTGGCACACGTTTCATTTTGCATCTTTACCTTGTGCAGAAGGATCAAAATAACTCTCAAAACTCGCAGGCTTTGTGTTCAGGCCAGTGTCATATCTACTGGGTTGTAGAAACTATCCATCTCACCATGCTCTGGCCCCAGCGGGAGTGAACTGAGCCCTGGCAGCAAGGCCAGGCCGGTCATTCTGCTGCTGTCCAAACCACCAGGCAGCTCTCCTGTGACAGGTTACTCCATGCTGGGCACTCCTGCCTGATGTGTCTCCTCTCTCCTTTGGTCCCTTCTCAGGCTTCGCCGAGAGCCACACGGATGCAGCCACACCAGAGGAGCGTGTGTTGGTTATAGAAGAGTCTAGGAGGAACCCGAGCTGTGAGGTTCAGACTGTACCCCCTTGCTTTCTAAACTTTCAGAGAGAAGTCTAGATGTGGCTTGATCTAGTCTTAGTCCCTGACTATAAAAAAAGAGTTTGAACCCTAAGTTCTGCCACAAAGTCAGGTTATTTCAGCTTGAGCCGCGGTGGCTCTGGAGATGGACACTGCTTGGTTATTTCCCTGTGCCTTTTAAGGCCTTAAGTTGAACATGGGGAGGTTTAGGTTAGACATTAGGAAAATTTTTTTAACTTAAAAGGGTTGTCAGGCACTGGAACAGGTGGCCCAGGGAAGTGGTTGAATCACCATCCCTAGATGCATTTAAAAGCCGTGCTGATGTGGTGCTGAGGGACATGGTTTAGCAGCAGACTTGGTAGAGTAGGGTTATGGTTGGACTAGACAACTTTAAAGGCCTTTTCCATTTTAAATGATTCTATGATCTGATACAAGAAGTGTTTGCGTGTCCATGCAACATACATGGACTTTTTGTCTGATTAGCTTGATTAATAGCTGCTCCTTTGTGTATATATATATATATATATGTATATATAATAGCTGCTCCTGTGACGACTGGAGTGGTATCTTTCAATTTTTTCCTACTCATGCAGCTTTATCATCCTCCTATCTTATCTGAACACGGACCTCCTTTCTTTTCTGTTGGCTTCATACGAAACGGTTTCTCTCTTTCCGGGAAGGTCCTGTCCTGCAATGAGAGATTCGGTCCAGTTGATCTCGTGCAAGCACTTCTCCATTTACACGGAGAATATCGCTACGGTTCGGTTACAGTTTGCGGCCTACGGCCTCAGCACTCCGGTCACTCACCTGAAGGAAAGCAAACCAACTTTCCATTCCGCTTAGTTTTGAGGGGCCACAGAGTTAATTCGAACGCCCTGCAAGTGCGCTGTGTGGATCCCCGGCAGCCGGACGCTGCCCGCTCCCGCCGCTCCCCTCAGCGGCGGCGGCCGGAGACGCCGCTAGCGCCGCCGGTCAACGGTCGGGGTCGCGCCCGAGCCCCGCCCCGCCCCGTCCCGCTGCCTCCTGGGAGCCGCGGTCCCAGCGCCCGCCCCTCGCAGGCGCCGCCTGCCCGTGCACCGAGCTCCGCCGCGCCCGGTGAGAGTGACGCTCCGCAGCGGCGCGCCCGCCCCCCCGCGGCCGGGAGGTTGCGGGGCCGGGCCGGGCCGGGCGGGGCTAGGCCGGGAGGCGGGACCGGGCCGCGGCCGGGAGGTACCCGCTACAGGCTATCGGCGTCCTCCGCGGCACGGCCCCGGGGACGGCGTCGCGGGAGCCGGGCTGAGCCGCCGCGCCGGGAGGGTGAGGCTGGCGGGGAGGAGAAGGGGCGAGCGGGCCGCTGGGAGAGGTGGGGAATAGCGCTGCGGGCGGGCCCACGCCGGGAGCGGCAGGTCGCTGGCGGGTGGCGCGGGCGGGCGGGTTTGGGCGCTTTCTCTTGCCCCCCCCTGCCACGGCCGCCCGCTGCCCCGCCGCGGAGGGGGCGGCCGGAGGATCCCCGGCGGCGTCCCCTCGGCGCCCCGCCGGCTGCCCAGAGGAGCTGGGGATAGGTGCCGGGTTTCCCCGCGCATCCCGGCCTGCCCGCACGGCCGTGGCGGTAGCGTGGCTCCGGCCCCAGGGGAGCCGCGCCTTTGCCGGGTGGGTGGGAGGGCGTGAGGCGAGGCCCGAGGGGGCTGCCTGCCGGTGAGGGGGCGGCTGGCGGGAGCCTCTCCGGTGGCGGCGCCCCTCGACGCCCTGAGCGCCGTGGGAGCGGTGGTGGGCCGAGCGATGGGGCTTTGGGCGGGAGGCGGCTGGAGCGCGGTGCCCAGTCGGTGTCTTGCTGCTTTTGTTTCCCCAGGGTCGTTGGGGATGGTGGGAAACATCTCCGGTATCGCAGGAAACTGTCCAGATGGTCCGGGAGGCTTCGCATCCTAACGTATCTTACGAGGCGTGTTAACATCGTTGGTAAGTGTCGGCCAGCCGTGTACGTGTGATTCAGAGTACCAGAGAACCAACAACTAAGGTGTGATTTTCCCCCAAGTGGTGGTTCTGTAAGGAGGTTGAGGTGGGTTATCCTGGAGCATAGAGGAGAGCCAGTTAGATGGTGGAGAAGTTGGGTGGGAAGTATCTCAAGCGCTGTCTTACGGTGAGGCAGGATCCCATGTACTTAAACTTGTCCCTGAGTGACATTTACTTCATGGATTTGATAAGAGCCAATTGAGTGCCTTCTCCCCCCTACAAGGTAACTTGCTTCAGTGCTTAGCTATCGTTTATTGTTAGAATTTTTCTGTAATAGCTGACCTAAACCCTCCTTGCTGAAACTAAGCTGATCATTATCTTGCGCTATACCTGGGGAATAAGGGATCGCTGTCTCCTGTCAGCAGACTGGTCGGTGTTTGCAAGTTTCCACTCACAGTCATCTCCAAACCATTCCTAGCGTCTCTCTGGTCCCTGAACTCCGTTAAGCATTTTCATTTTCTTTGGATTGTTAAACTCAGAACTAGGTGCAGTACTCAAGTGGAGATAGTGCTAGCTTTGAGGAAGCGGGATATTTATCTCCCTTGTGTATGGCATCCCTCTTAAAAATGTTCCAGAATGATACTGTCTTATTTGGCAACGTTCTCACATTACCAAAATATTACGTTTCTGATCCGCTGTAAGCCAGATTTTTTTTTTTTGTTATACTGCTACCCAGAGAATTATTCCTGAAGAGATATTAATGGGTTGGGGTTTTTGTTTGTTTGTTTACTAAGTGTATTATTCTGCACTTGTTACTAGTTTGAGAAAAGGTTATCTCGATTATGATAAAATAACCTTTTCTATCCAATTTTAATCTCTGAAATCCACTCTTCTTCCAAGTTTGGAGTCATTCACAAATAGATAATTAAAATACTGGGTAGTGCCAGGGCATGCACATTGTGACAAACACTGGCAGTTTGACTTTCTCAAACACTTTCTTCTCATTTTTCATGTTTCCTACTAAAGCTGCAAGTCTTTCTGTGCCATGGCTTAGCAGCTGAGCCAAATCCTACAGAGCATCTCAAGTGGGGAAACCATCAGTTCTTTTGAACTGGCTTCTGTGCAGAGTAGGGATTGTTCACAGCTCAAAATCTAGAAATATGTGTAAAATCCTAAACCCTTTTAAAGTTATGGTGCCTTGCGTATGGCTTCTGGATGTCCCAGACACTGAGTTACAGATGACGGGGAATAATCATTGCTGTCAGCTTCCCATTCTCCCACAGTTATTCTGCGTAGAGAGAGCTGAAAAGGCTTCTCCTGAGAGACCAGGCAAATCATATAACCCATTAAAAAAAAATTAGAATGAAGGTTTTCTGTGGTTTTTATTTCCTTCCTATAAAACAGTAATTTCTACTTCACAGGACACTGTGAAATTAAGTACTTCTAAAGCAATATCCAAGTGATAAATATGTCCCCAGAATTACTGCAGTTATTTAAAAAAGCAGCATTTAAAAATGTGTGTATATTTTTCTATGGCTGTTTAGTCTGTGGGCCTAGCCAAGTGCTCTCATCCCTTCTACCCAGCTAACAGCGAGCTATAGGGTGATTTGTGAACCTGGACAAAAAGGTGTCAAATCACTTAGGAAAAGGAAAAAAATCTTTAAAAGTCACTGCATGAGAAGACGTTGAAGATTATGAGTCGTTAGTACTCTGCCATAGTATGGCCTGTGCCTGAGGTAGATGGGTCTGTCCCTCTTCTGTGGTCTAAGTTCTTTTAAATTTTTTTCTCATTCATTTCCCCAGAAGAATCTTGCTTTGATCCTAACTTTCTTCGAAATGGCATTTGCTCTTTTAGAGAGCTTTCTGGAATAACCGTACAAACGCCTCATTCTTACCCACTTAATACAGGATCAGACTTATAGATAATTCATTAATGCATGGCTATACTTGTAAGGGATTACTTTATCTCATCACAAATGGTCCACGAAGCTGAGAGTGAGGGGAGATATTTTGAAAATCTTTAATAATTAAATTGGAACAGGCTGCCCAGAGAGGTTGTGGAGCTGCCATCTCTGGAGGCATTCGGAACTCGCCTGGACGCCATCCTGTGCAGCCTGCTTTAGGTCACCCTGCTTTGGCAGAAAGGTTGGACTAGATGATCTCCAGAGGTCCCTTCCAACCCCTACCGTGCTGGGATTCTGTGATACTGAAGTAATTAAAAAATATTCTGAGAAGCAGCAACCTTTCAATTAGAATGAAAGGACTGGTCTTGTGATGGAAATGCGGCAGACTAATCCTCTGTAAACAACAGAGTTTCTTTCTATTAAAATTGCATTTCACTGTGGAAACATAATTAAAAAAATCTTGGCTTGAGGATTCAGTGTAGATGAACATTATGTATATATTGACTTCACGGGAAGGAAGAGTCCAGCATTGGCAGGGTCATAAGCTAAATAATTGTACAGGTGTTGTCCTCTATCCTCACAATAATTTTTTTTCTCTTTTCATTCTAATTTATTTAGATGTCTCACATTAAAAATCATGGAGCTGGGAAAGGCAAAGCTGCTGAGAACTGGCCTCAACGCCTTATACCAAGCAATTCACCCCGTGCATGGAATTGCCTGGACAGATGGGAAGCAGGTGATTCTGACTGCTTTACACCTTCATAATGGAGAGCCAAAATTTGGTGACTCGAGTGTTGTTGGTCAGTTTGAACATGTCCATGGGCTCTACTGGGGCCCATGTCCCCCTGACGCCCCAGCTCTGCTCGCTGTTCAACATAAAAAGCATATCACCATTTGGCAGCTCTGTTTTAACGCTACAGAAAGAAATAAGCTCTTAGTTTCTCAGATATGCGACATCAGCGAGCCCTTTCCGGTGCTTCCCCAAGGCTGCGTGTGGCATCCGAAGAAGGAGATCTTGGCCGTGCTCACCACCCGGGATGCCTCTGTCTTACACTCTGTGCATCTCAACAACTCCAGAATTAAAGCAGATATTAAAGGCAGCGGCCTCATCCACTGCGCTTGCTGGACCAAGGAAGGCAATCGCTTGGTGGTGGGCGTCGGCAGCGCCCTTCACTCTTACATTTGGGATGATGCTCAGAAAACGCTGAACGCTTGCTCTTTTTGCCCGATCTTTGATGTGGGAGGCTACATCTGTGCCGTGGAAGCTACTCTCAATTTCCAAGTTGCCGTTGCCACTGAGCTTCCTCTAGACAAGATCTGTGGCTTAAATGCTGGTGTGGCATTTGAAGTTCCAGCAAGCGTTGAAACGGAGTCCTTCCCCTCACAGTCCAGCTTAGGCGGTGAGGAGGAGTATTCCATGGATGGGGGGAAAGGGTCCCTGGACTCTGAGAAGCCCTTGTCTGTTGTTACATCTCCCGTGGATCTAACCCACGTACTTTCGAGCAAGCAGGATGCTGATTCCAGTCCTCTTCTTCACCTGAGGCCCAAGGACTACCTCACGGGAAGCGGCCAAGATTCTTCACATCTCATCTTGGTGACTTTTGAAAGGAAGGTTACCTCAACCAAAAAAGTTAGCGTCCCAGGCGTTCTGGTTCCTGATATAATGGCTTTTGACCCCAAAACTCAAACTGTATCAGTTGCCTCCAATACTTGTAATGTTATTTTAGTCTATTCCCTGAATTCATCCAGTTTACCCAATACTCAACAAATTCAGCTAGAGAAAAATGAGAAACCAAAGGGTTTGTGCTTCTTGACCAATAAATTATTACTGATACTGGTTGGAAGACAAAAATTCACTGACCCTGCATTTCTTCCCTCTTCAAGATCAGACAAATACATGATCCGACTGATGATTAAGGAACTAATGTTTGAAGTGAGTCCTTCAGCATCTGCACCAGTTAATGGGAGCTCCAGTTTGAACCTTTCAAACATACCTCATGATCTCTGTAGAGATGTTCACCCTCTCAGCCGTGGACTCTTGATACCAGATCGCGCTGCCATTCAGTCCCCTACCAGCAGAAGGAGACTCATTGAAGAAATTAAGAGTCCTGTTTATGATCAGAGCTTCTTGTTGAACATGAATGACCTCAAAGATAAAAAGATTGCCATGAATCTTCCTCCAGCTGTTGAGTCTCTTGACACCGAACCAGTTAATCGGACTGTGACGCTATCTGCCACGTCGCTGGCACATTCTAACAAGCCAACATCTCCAAAAAGACAGGCAGATGCAGCTGCCAAAATACCAAATTCTTACAAGAATAACCTACTAAGTGAAAAGGAGACCAGTTACTTTTTGAAAAATGTAGAAAAACTATCTGGTAACTTCACAGAATTACAGCATCAGCTCTGTGAATTGACTGAGCTGTTAAAATCTGGGAAGAGAAATCTGACGGTGTACCCATCTCCTCAGGAGCCCTCTTTTATTAACATCACCTGCCAGGTAATTTTGGCCTTGGAAGCCTTAGTGATAAAATCTGTTTATGGATTTATGTTCTTTGTGCGGATTTAAAACTCCAGCTCTTATCAGATGACGTGCAGGAAGGATGACATCGTGTGAATGTTTAGTACGTGCAAATTCAGTACATAGGAATGGTCTCACTCCCACAGGAGTCTTGCTTGGACTTTGTTTAGGTTTTACGTAAGCCTGGCTTGGGCTTTACATAAGCCTTGCTTGTTCTTGGTGTCTTTCTTCCCTGGTCTCCCCAGTGCCTATTTACAGTTCTTTTAAAACTACCGTCTCGTATTTTTTCTCTGATGGGAGAGAGAATGAGGGAAATACTTCAGATGATTTTTTTAAACTGAGCTTTACGATTGCCATTTCAGATGGGTGCTGTGGCAGCGCTCTCGTTCTTGCGCAGCGGTCTGTACCAGTGGTGACAGCAGAGAATTTCTGGAGGAAAAAAAACCCCAAACATTATCGTGTGCTGGTCGATAGGAGTAGCTCTCCATCCTGTTCCTGTCGGTGGGACTATTGTTACAAGTCCCATTACTCTGCGGGCCTTCCGTGTGTATTTAAAGCGCTGCAGTATTTGGGAACGCCAGCTCCCTGCCCTGCCTCGCGCTGGCTCTGAGCCAGGCAGGCGTCACTTGTGCGCAGCGAGGCTCCAGAGAACCCACGCGGGACACTGCAGTGGCAGAATTAGAGACTCGTGTGAAGTTCCAGGAAGGTAATGGTTTTCCCAGGCAACTTCTGAACCTTTCTGTTCAGAAATTCAGACAAGAGAAAATTCCCATGCGTGGGAATTGATATCAACCTCCCATCCGCCTGTGAGGATAACTGAAATAACGGAAACTGAAACAAAAGGAGAAAAAAAAAAAGCTTTGGCTGTGGAACTGAAATGGTGCTAATTAGTATTGAGAGCACCATTTTAGAAGGAAAGAGACCCTTAGGGACACAACAGATAATTCCATTAACGTAGCTTAAAAATGGATTTAAAGTAAAATTGCATGTGCAAGCAGGCTCTTCCAAATCCCATGCCAGGAAGTGTAAGTTCCCTGGTTATCAAAACATGGCACAAATCCGCTAGGTCTTGTCTAGAACGCAGATGAATAAACCTTTGTCAATATTCAGAGTCATTTAAACTGCCATCGTCCTTTCAATAAGCTTGGATTTTTCAGCTTTATTATTGCAAAAAACTTATTATTCTCAACTTCTGTAGCATTGAACCCTTGGGTCCTCGCTCCCTTCGCTGTTCTCTATTGTAAACGTTTAATCATTGCAATAACTATTTTTTGTAGCTCTCTTAAATCTTATGTATGGGCCATGACTCTAAAAAGTGAAAGCTTCCCTCAGCGAGTCTGGTGTCTCGTTTACCAGAGGTGTTTGTTTAGAAGCCTACCATAAGTTTTGTTACGTTTTTATACTCAGGTCTCTTTTTAGGTACAGTTTGAAACCAAGTTAGGTCCCAGCTTGTCTCGGTGTTCCGCGAGCTGCGTTAGCTACCCTGGCCTGGGCTGCTTTGCACATTAAAGCAATGCTACAGTTTCACCTTTGTATTTTCATCACTGATGACTTGTGGCAAGAAAAGGATTTGGCTTTTGAATTACAGGTGATGTTGGACAGTCTAGCCGAAAACGCCGTGGTTTAACATCGGGTATATTTGATCCAGAAGTTGTTCACAGGCGAACAAGGATCCTCACCTGGTGTGCTGGGCCCTGATCGCTTCTCTACTGCCCAAGTTCTTGGATGTATTTTACAAAATGTTGCGGAAACCCAGAGTGTCCCAAAGCAGCAGTGTCTCTGAGAGGGCAGCGTTTGTCAGCGCAGGGGGCAACGGGCACGTGCGCATCTCCAGCCTCCCCTCTGCCATCTCTGCGTAGGAACAGACCCCTAAGTCCCGTCCTTAACCTAACGCTAACAAGCCCTTGGCTAAGCCATATCCCCAAGCACTGCTTAAGTTGTGGATGAGGGAGGGGAAGGATGGAAAACCTGCAGCTTTACAGACTCCCCAGGAAGATGTCCCTCCCAGGTGGGAGGGTGAGAGCCAGGGCTGTGCTGTGGATGACGCTGGCGGTTTCTTCAGCAGCAGTGTATGATTTCCTCTCCTCTTGTTCTGACATGTGCTGAACGATCACAGTTACTTGCTGCCATCACTCACAGATCCCTCTTCGAGGGCTGCGGCTTTCAAGCGTAAATCTTACAGAGGGGTCTGAAAGAATGCAGCGTTTGACTTCCTGTAACGGATGTGGTTGAAGGCATCTCTGTGATCCTGGTTTGATTAATGCCATTTTGACGTCTCTGCTTAAATATACATCACAGTGTCTAATGATTCTTTCTTGAATTTACAGAAGCAGCTTTCCAGCAGTGATTCAGATGAAAGACGAGCTGTTATTCTTTGCGGTGGTAAACTCCGCCTAAATATAGTCCAGCAGATATTCAATCTCTCCCTCGTAGAAATGCAACATGGTACGTGGTAATTACCCAATAATGCACTTTATAAACGCATGCAGCATTCTCAGTGAGCAGCAGCAGTGTGCCAGATCCCATCCAGGGAAAAAAAACCCCAAGGAATAGATAATGAAAAATTATTAATAGAAGTTTGCTCATTTGTTTTATAACATAAAGATTCTTCTCTGAGCTTTTATTGAGAGGAATTTTTACATTATGGAAAAAAAAAAAAGAGTAAGTTTTTACGTATTGATAGCCCCTAATCAAGTAGCTAGTTACAAGGGAAAATGACCACCTCCGTTTATTTATTTTTTCAGCTACTCTAAATAGAGAAGTCTGAGTAACGAGGAGGTTACAGTTGACTGGTGGTTCTGGAATACAATTTTCTGTGTTTTAATCTGTAGTTCCAGCATCTGATCTTTGAAAAAAAATCCTATAAACAGAAAAGCAGCTCTATAAATCTTAGCAGTGAATTTCACTTCGCTGTTTTGCTGTGAAGAAAACCACCGTCCTTACTGCGGTGGTCTTCTCTGCTCGGACCCCTTCATCAGTGCACGGCCCATCTGCCTGCCGGGGTCAATTCCAAGTGTCTGACTTCTGGCGAAGGCAGAGGACACGCTGTTGGGAGGGATGTCATCTCTCACTGCTACAGATACTCCTTGTACTGTATTCCAGCTGCTTGCTACTGTGTCTGCTGCCTGCCTGTGTACAGGTTACTGAGCAACTGTCCCAAAGCCTTAAAGCTGCTCTTCTTACCATCGTTTTATTTTTCTTTGAGTTGTTGGAATATGTTTAGTATTCCAACACCTAGATAATGCTGTAGTCAGGCAATTCACTAGCAGTTGACTCCTGGAAAGGTTCCTACCGCTGTCTTACACTAGTGGTTTTTTGCAGGATCAGTTGCCTGCACTGCAACATGGTGACTGTTCTCATAATTTTGTGGCCCAACCCAGAAACGTGTCCTACACCCAGTGGTACCAGCAGGCAGTTTTCTGGATACTGATCTCTTCATTTTTCAGACTGGAATTTTATTTTGAGCTATAAGACTTGAACAACTTCTCTTTCTGGCAAGAAAAAAATGTCCCTGTTACCTGCATTAGTTTCAGCTTCTTATTTGTTGCTTAAAAATGTAAACTTAACAAAACTGATTGTCCAGGAGTGAGTAATCATCATGCCTGTGACCACCCTGACTAAATACATTTAAAAGCAAACAGTGTTACAATCGGTTTCTTTATGAATTTTACAAATATTACTAGATAAACGAGCAAAGTAGGAACGGGATTTGCAAATTTCTGAATTGTATTGATTTTAGAGTTTGGTGCAAATGAGATCGTAAAGCCTGCAGATTAAAGGGTTTCGTGCTTTTAAGCTGCAATCTTCTCATGACCTTACTTGTGACATGAAGTTACGTAATGTGCATTTACCAACGGCTGGAAATGTTTGTCCGAATTCCCTCCCACCCCACGAGCTCGGTTTTATTTCTTCTTCAACTTCATGGATACAAGTCTGAACATTTTCTGGTTTATATGAATTGGTAGAAGTCAATGTTTGCATTCAGTAAACAATTTCAAATTGTGAAAATAATGCTAATGATGATGTGAAGTCAAATAGCAAATGGACCCAAGCCGTGGGGTTTGTACCGTGTAGCACAGAATTCCTTCCCTGTAGGTATTGGGATTAATTATATGGAAATTACGTAATAGAAGCACTTTCTAAATTGCCTTTATGATACTAATTTGTCATTTAATAAATATTCTTCTTTTTACAGTATCTGCACAGCTTAAGCACTGTGAAGTAGCTTATGAATACCTAATTAAAACCAAGTCTGGATGCTGATGAATTCTGTTCAGAATTCCATTCCCCCTCCTTATTTGAAGTGTGTCTTTATTACAGTCGTGTCTCCTAGTGGCAAAATCAGTCAGAAAGCTGTTTTGCATGGTTTTTAAGTGTCCTTTTTAGTTTGGAGATTACACAACATCTATCTCCCAATACTTGGGTTTTTTTCTAGAGCAACTGTAAACATACAGAAGCCTTTAACTTTCATTTTGGCAGAAATATGTTTTCTATCTTAAACATACCTAATTACAGGAAAACTTATAACTAGACATTTACGTGTCTTCACAGGTTCATCTTGGATTGTTCTCACTGCGGACAGCGAGGGCTTTGTTCCGTTAACGTTTACACCCACGCAGGAGATTGTCATAAGAGATGCCAGCATGAAAGGCTACAGCGCCCGTTCTTCCAAAACTCTGGACATCATCAGTTCTACAGAAGGGTGTAGACCTGCTTCTTCTGAGAGCCTGGACATCACAAGTTCTTTGGAAGTCCTCAGAAACTGCTCCTCCAAGGCTTTAGACAGCAGCAGTCCCTCAGAACAGCCCAGCAGTAAAATGTAATTGTTCACTGAGATTTTGTAATCCCTTACGATGGGAGACTTGGCAATTTGCTGTACGAGACTGCGAATTCTAAACAACAGGCAGTCTCTGTTGGGTCTCCATGAGGGTTTTGTGTTTGCATATCACTGTAAATTATTTATTTGATCCTTGGAAACATTAACTTTTTTTATACTGAGCAGTGTTTTTTAATTAGGCCTCTTGCCGTAGAGAGCGGGTCTTTGTATCGGTGGTTGAAAAGGCGCCTTGTGACTCACAAGCTTCCGAGCTACGTTTTCCATCTTGGTCGTTAGTATGTTGGTGTTTTTAGATGACAGTAAACTTGCTTAATAAAGAAATCCTGGGAAATGCGGCGTTGTCCCCCATTCCCTCATTGTGTCACAGCCCCAAGTATCACAGTGTTATTTAGAAACGGTGCCTGTGGACGCGCAGGAGGCATCATTAATGCCTCTCTGTGCTTGCTTCTCTGTGTGGATTTGGGGAAGGGGCCGTCAAGTGTGTCCTCTTCTGTGGTGGGCTGAGCCCAGCTGGCAGCTGAGCCTGCACCCAGCCGCTCACCCACCTGCTCCCCTGTGTAGGACGGGAGGGAAAATTGAAAGGGCGAAAGCAAGAACAGCTCCGAGGTTGAGATAAAGGCAGTTTAGTCAGTAAAACAGAAGCCACGTACAAGTGAAGGGAAATAAGGAGTTTGTTTGGGACGTCCCGTCAGCAGGGAGATGTTCAGCAGCCTGGGGGAGGCAAGGTTTCCTCACATGTAACGGGCACTTGGGGAAACAAGCGCCCTAACTGAACATCTCCTGTCTCACAACTTCTCTCGCTGAGCGTGGTGCCGCGTGGTACAGAGGCCCCCTTGGGCCAGCTGTCCTGGCTCTGTCCCCTCCCTGTTGCCCTGTCCCCTGTTGGAGGCTGGGCACCTCCAACCTCCTCAGCGGTGGGACAGGGCAGGAGAAAGAGAAAGCCTCGCTGCTGTGCAAGCACGGCACAACAGCCAGAACGTCGGAGTGTTACCAGCCCTGCTTTGGTCACAGATCCAAAGCGCCGCACCCGCTGCCGTGCCAAAAGCTGACTCCATCCCAGCCGACCCAGGACACTGATGCAGGCATAAAATCAGTTACATGTGAATACCAACATTTGCTAGTTGATATTTCTAAACACCTCTTGTCTTCATAATTATTTTTTTCCCTATTACCTTTGAAACAATACTGTTAATAACGTTCCCTTCAATACGCGGGTTTCAATTTTCATAGTCACATGAGCTGAACGGGCTGAAGGGAAGTCCGACAACCCATCACCTTGAGAACATCCAATTTAAAGGCTGACAGAAGAAAATGTTCTCTGGGCTTTTGTAGTGTGAGAGAGAGAGAGAAGAAAAAGAAATGCAAAGCTGGCATTTAGGAAACAGCCCAAGTTTATGGATTGCAGCGCTGAAGAAGAGACAGTCGTCCAAAATTGCTGCCCATAAAATTAAAGCATGATAACGTGAAGCGGTTTATCAGGCTGTCACAGTGGCACTTACTGCGTGAGGAGGAATTAAGCGATGGGATTTTAGAATTGGAGCTGCTGTCTCAGGACTGATAGAATCTCTGGTTTATTATTGCCGCCTTAGAAATTTAGCCACCATCAAAGAATTATCTGTCCAAAAAACCGCAGTATTAAAGCAACCACATGAGCAAAGGCTGCAAAGAGCACTCGGTGTTACGAGGTGCAACTAGAAGTTAAGAGCTTGTGATGAACAGGGGAGGAGCACAGGTAAAATAATTTGGTGGCTGTGGACTTCATCCTGCACATAACAAGCATCTGTTGTCAGTAACTGTCACTGTTTAATCAGGAGATGGCCCACAATCACCTTTCCTCTTACCAGAAAGTCATTGAATTCCAAACCTCAGCACTGGCTGCGCGTTCAAAGCAGGCTGGATGATGGGGATGGTCCATGGTTCTCCTCAGCCACCTGATGGTCCTTTTTCATGTCAGTTCCTGGTTTCAACATCCCATTAACACACAGGAGGAGAGGGTTAGGGCCGAGTGCTCTTGGCCCTGTAGGAAACCTCTGCCACCTGCACTGGCCCGTCCACCCCAAGAGGGTGCCTTGAACTGCACGTTCCTCAGATGCTGCTTCTGTGATTTTGTTGTGCAGCCGACAGCGGATCAAAACTAGCTGCTTATTTGGGGATTCTTACCTATTTGTGTAGATTGGCAAAAGACGGCATCTTCCACCAGAAGCGTGCTCAGTCTCAGGCTGCACCAGGAAGACTCTTCCAGCTCCCAGGTGAGCACCAGGAACAGCGTGTGCACAGGGCGTTGCCGTGTCCGGCACCTAGAGCAGACACAGCACGTACAAGTCACCCACTAAAAGCTGTTAAGAGTTTGGTCGAGGGATTCATAGACTCACAGAATGGTTTGGGTTGGAAGGCACCTTAAAGATCATCTAGTTCCAACCCCCCTGCCATGGGCAGGGAGACCTCCCACTAGACCAGGCTGCTCAAAGCCCCATCCAACCTAGTCCTGAATACATCCAGTGTTGGGGCATCTACACCTCTATGGGCAACCCGTTCTGGTGACACACCACCCAAGGCTTATGCTAGTTCTTTGTGGTGCATTATGTGCTTGTGGACAAATACTGCATTTGAATATAACCTGAGGAATCCCAGAATTATTAAATCCTTAGAATAAGAGAATTGCTTATTTTTAATCAGGAAGCAAGTTCTAAACCTATGGGCTGGTCTGCACCAAAGCTCAATGTTAAACAAAGGCCTGAATCACTGAACATGTGTCAAGCATAATACTAATGGTAGTGAGACTTCAGACTTGCTCCTCCTGTGTGAAACCACAAGTTCTGGGAATTGCATTTGAAGTGGAGTTCCTAATTCCATTGAATTATAGAATCATTTAGGTTGGAAAAGACCTCTAGGATCATCTAGTCCAACCTTCATCCCAACATCTCCCTGACCCCTAGACAGTGTCCTGAAGCGCCACATCTACCTGTTTTTTGAACACCTCCAGGGCTGGTGACTCCACCACTTCCCTGGGCAGCCTGTTCCAATGCCCAACCACTCTTTCAGTAAAGAATTTCTTCCTGATACCCAATCCAAACCTCCCCTGGTGCAACTTGAGGCCATTACCTCTCGTCCTGGGTTTAAGTCTTTTTCTGAGCTTGGTTTTAACTGTGTCCTTTTCCCCTGTGTCCGCAGTTGTAGATGCTACAAGTTGATACCGTGACAATGAGTGTGTCTGATGCACATAAGCTTGGGGATGGGGACACATACAAGAGAAGCTAAAAAGCATGTGCTGGAATTCCCCTTGATCTTATAGCGAGAGACCTTGTTACACTCGGGTTTACGTCCAGAAACACACAGCTAATGGCTTCCAAAATCTCTTTGATGAAATGTTATGAAAAATCTTATTTTCATGTATTGACTTTTCATTTCATTTCATTTTCTTTTACTGAAACTTCTGCTGGTTCTTGATTGAATGTGGATTTTGTTCAGATCTGTACAAAGAAGCCTCTGCTCTTGGTGCCTTTGAAAGGGATAAAACCTTAAATGAATCTTTTTTTTCTCAAATCAGAGACTTCTACTCTGTTTACAATGTCTCCAGGCTTCAAAAGATGAATTAGCATTCATAAACCAGGTAGTAATGTGAATGTCCTTCCGTCCGTTGGATCCTTTAGGTCTAAAAGCAACTACTAAAATAATTTGCAACATGATTCTATCAATTAAACCTTTTAAAAATAAAAAGGTAGAATAAAACTACAGGTTCAATACCACAAGCATGAATTACCCTGGGATAACAGGAGCTTCCTCATAAGGACATTTTCAGACGTACACATTTGCTATGTTGGTCTACACTAATCATAAATAATGCGTCTAATTGTCATGTGTGGTTAATAGCTTATTAGTTCTATCTTCTAATACATCTTCTGATTAGAGGCATTGTCCATATGCGCCATGGAACACATCTGGAATTTCTTTCAGCATTATCGTGTTCTTCATATGAGTAACATTCATAAACATCCAGCAGTAGCACCGAGCACTGGTGCTGACTGGCCAACAGAGAATCGGCCCCCTTCAAAGCAGCTTTCAACAAAGGTCTGCAGCTCAGCAGGAATCTCAGAGCCAGCGTCTCCCATGAGGTCAGCCAGACACTTGGGTGAAGTTAAGGAGCCAAATAACCATCTTCACTCAGAGCTCTAACCACAGTCACAGAATAGTAGAGGTTGGAAGGGACCTCTGAAGATCACCTAGTCCAACCCCCCTGCCAGAGCACAATCCTAGAGTTCACACAGGAACACGTCCAGATGAGTTTGGAATCTCTCCAGAGACGGAGACTCCACAGCCTCGCTGGGCAGCCTGTTCAGGGCTCTCTTACCCTCACAGTAAAGAAGTGTTTCCTTACATTCAGTGCCTCTCCTGGATGTCTGTGCCCATGGTAGTCCTCTGGCTGCTGGCGAGCATTAAGTTGGAGACTAAATTAACAGCATTGAAAAGCTGTGGTGGGAGTTTCTAAGCAATAATTTGAAGCCTCAAGAGATTATGTCTTCTTTACATTGGTGGTCTCTCCTTGGGGCAGCTTTGTTGGTGGCTCTGCTGGGAACCTCTATTAGAAGTTTCTCCCAGTAGCATGAGACTCCAGTCCTGCCACTCCCATGGCCACTGAGCAGCCGCAAAGCGGTTGCACTTAAAATGGACTGACCTGCACAGAGTTTTTCTTTCCGTTTTAAAAAGCACTTTTGTTATTTTCAGGAAAAAAAGCATCTTTCCTCTGGTGTTTTGAAATTAATCTTGGATGGTTTTATTTACTTCCTGTCAGCACCTCTCATTTTTCTTTCTCTTGTCCTAACTTTTTGTTGCTCTTATTTGCAAGGGCAAAGGGAAGAGAAGAAACAGAAAGCCACCACGGTCTGAAAGGAAAGGTGAAGGAAAAGGAAGACTGAAGTCTGGTTCTCTTTGTGTGAGTCCCTTGTGTGTTACACCTCACTCTCGCCCACCGGTCCCCCTTGGCTGGAGCGGGTCTAACGGGCCTTTTCTAATGGGCTTGTTACTGACCACAGACACCAGGCCTGCAATTGAGGACTCACAGCACCTGGACCAAAACACGTTCCCTCTGTGCTGGCCAACATCCCAGCATGTCTTCTATCTGTGCACTCTATCAAGCTCCTCGTTATTTCGGTTGCACAGCCGGAATAATTAAGAAATGTCTTTCTTGGCTTTTCTAGCACTGCTTCTGCTGCCTGTCCAGCCCCTGGGAATCCTCCAGCACTGAAATTCCACCTGTTTGCCGCAGCCTCTGGTCATGTCTTTGGTCAAGTTGGTGTTTTCCCCATTTATCTGCTTTTATATGACCAGGCGCTCAGGCAGGGAATCGGGGAGGGACAAGCTGAGCTGTGAATGCTCAGTAACCAGAAAGCATTAACGGATTCTCTGAGCCTCCTCTGCTCTGCATGTGGCACTTGGGTCTCCACGTTGAACACTTTTCCACCCAGTCATCGATGTCAAACCAAGAGCCCTTAGGAGAGGGTTGCATGTTGGTTTTAGGGAGCTGGCTCTTCCTTCACCCCCGCAGGTCACTTAGGGAATTCTGGAGTTGCCCATTCTCTCCGCTCAGCCAGCTCATCATGGCTGAGACTTCGCCAGGCGTCTGGAGGTGGCTATGGTTTTGCATTCATCCCACACTGATGTCCACAGGTACATCTATGCACTGAGACTCACAACCCAACACGGCCAGACCAGAAGAATTGCTGAAGCTGCTGGATGTGGTAAATGTGCAGATTCTTCTTGATGACTTTGAAGATGAGCAAAGGGTGAGTTTGCTTTGGAAACACAAAGGAAATACTTCCTCATGGGCTGCAGCCAATCTGGACAGAAACTTCTCAACCAGTCAAAACCTGATTCCTTCATCACGGTGACAAGCTGGTGGCCGGAGCTGGCCCTAGGCAGGTGAAAAATCCTCTAGGTAAAACAGACATGGGAGTCCATGACAGAGGACACTAAGGTGCAAAGGAAATCCTGTTGATCCTTTGATGAATGTAGATGAATCCACTTATATTTGCCAAGACAAGCTGGCAGGGGATGGGTGCTGGGTCTCCAAAGTGTACCTCCAGCAGTGAAGAGTGATGGTCACTTCCATGGGGCCTGAGCGATCCTTCCTCACCATCTACAGCAGAGCACAGCAAAAAGGACAGAAAGCTGAAGAGCATAGCTGAAATTCAGAGTCTTGTCTTACATAATTCAGGACAGGAGAACAGATCAGGACATAGGATTTATTTCTGCTTCCACACTTCAGGAGCACTCACTCATGTTTCCCTGCCATCCAACAGCACTGCTGCTCTCCCACTGCCGTTAGAGACTGCTGCTCTGTAAATGGCTCTGAACTGATTCTGAGGACCACGCTTTTCTGCAGAGGTCCATGGCTCTAGGACCATTCTCCCTCTGCTGTTTGCCCAGCTCTGTGTCCTGCCAGTTCGTGTCTTCAGAGGCTGTAACTCCTCAGGTGCGGCACAGCAAGATGTCTCCTCCTCTGCCTCAGGGACAGAGTCACCTGCTCCTGCTTTGTCTTCTGGATGAAGCTTCCCCGTGAGTTAGCATCTGTTTTATGCAGCAGATTTGGTGCTTAATGATGTGAAAGCCACCTGATTTCATACCTTAAGCCTAAAACACATACACATTTTTGTAACCATAACACTCCGTGCTCTTGTCAGGTATCTGAACCATGGTCTTACAGAGAGGGTAAAAAAAAAAAGCATTCAGAGCACCAGGAGAAACTTGTGATCTCAAAAACTGCAGGAAAACAAAACTCCCTCCCTCACCTGCCCATTGTACGAATCCAGTGGACCTCTCCATCACTCACTCTGGAGTTTTCTGGAGGGAAAGACTCTCTTGTAGCACTTTGAGACTGTTTTTTACCTATCTATGCTATGACATTCATACGAGGTATGTGGTTGCCCACCACACACCAGACTGCTACTGGCTGCACCCTACTGCGTGAGACTTTGAGCTAACTTGCCTTCCCATCTTCAAAGAGCTGGACAACAAATAACAGGTCTTAAAGGACCTATTTCCCTTAAGGAACCCCCTCCTCTTGAGAAGATCGATTTAATTTTGCATTTTCTATTTACGGCCCAGAAAGGCAAGTAGAAAAGGCGATGAACAAGTGACATTTGGAAACAAACTATGAACCCAGAAAAGCAGGGCTTGGCTTTAAAACATTGTCCACTTCAACTAGTTTACTCGGAACGCAGAAGGTGAACAGAGGCAAGAGGATTGGAATCTAGCAGCGATTCTTACAAGGTACAGGAGTGACTTAAGGAATTAGTTCTCAAATCTATAGAGCCCCTCCTGAAAACCCACTGACCTGACACTGAAGGTCCCAGCCCTCAGGGACTCCCCAGGGCCAGATGTCCGAGGTGGTATTCACCTACTAAAGTGGGGGACTCAGCACAAGTGCTCTAATCCAGCTAAGCCGTGGCAGGTCAGCAAGCTCAGGGACAGCCTGGCTACAGGAAGGAGGGAGAGAATGTGGTTAGCAGGAGACATGGCTGGTGGTGGTGGCTAACAGCAACCCCCTCCTTCAGTGCCTGATGGGAACAGGGGCTCACTATGCGGTTAGCTGTGACCCACGGTGAGACTGATCACCAGCAGCGACCCTCTGGAAGGCGACACAACCTTGGAGGGTTTCAACATTATTTTTAGGGTGAAAATATAAGGGGGATGAACCTGGAGGAGAAGACTGGTAATGAGCTGTGCTGCTGACTCTTATAGAATCATAGAATGTATTGGGTTGGAAGGGACCTCTAAAGGCCATCTAGTCCAACCCCACCTACCATAAGCAGGGACATCTCTAACTAGGTCAGGCCGCTCAGAGCCCCATCAAGCCTGACCTTGAATGACTCCAGGGATGGGGCCTCCACCTCCTCCCTGGGCACCCTGTTCCAGTGATCCGCCACCCTCATATTAAAGAACTTTTTTGCAGACTGTGCCCACAATCAGCCCGGTACAGAAGATTCGGGCTGCGCCACGGTACTTCAAGATGGGCAAGGCACAGGCCATGGTTTGCCTTATGGGGGACTATCTGGTGAGATGTAAACTCCGTTACCCTTTTCTTTTCTTACTCTGTTTGTGTAAATCCACTTGTTGGAACGGCTTGCGTGCGGGTGGGGACGAGCTGTCGATCAGGCACCCAGCTGGTTTACTCCAATCTTTATTGGGTATTACTTGAATGAGAGCCCCTGGGGATTGAACCTGGCCCTGCTACTGCCAATCAGTGCAAGGCAGGAGGTTTATATTAGATTAGTGTTTAATCCGAGTGGTTGTCAATAAAAGAATCTGCTTCTTCCAGTCACGTGTTCTGAGCATATATAAGGCAGACACATCATTTAAAACTGACAGGGAGACGTACAAAGTTCATGCATTTTATAGCTCCAACACAGAACCCTAAAAAAAAGAGAGAAAAAAAATATTACCCCACACTTACTCCTCCATTCTTTTTACTTACATAAATACATTCATTTTCTTAACACAATTACAACTCCGATACTAAAACAATGAGATTTTCAAAACACAAAAATACTCTGCTACATTTTATCTACGGAAACTTTCTATACTATTTTGGCAGTTCCCGTGATTGCCACCGCACGCACAGCGAGGCCTGAGCACGTCTCTGTTAAATAAGTACCACCCTGTCTCTCTGGAGAAGGGAAAAAGTTTACAACCAACGACGTTTACCTCGCAGGAGACTGAATTCAGATTGGGTGTCGAGCAGTTTAGAGGCAACTGCACAATGGCTCTAGAAATAATATCTTCAGCCACATTCAAATTACTCCAGTCAACTCCAGCCGGCAGTTTCTGCAACGCTTTCATCACGGGGCTAAGTATTTGGCTTACGTAAACGGACACAGACCCACTGCCTTGTAGCTACAGATTTATTGCAGCTGAAAACATAACCCATTAAAAAAACATTAACAGCCTTTGCTGGGGCTTCTGGTTGTTTTTAAAGAAGGCTATTCAGAAATACACAAATATTACAGAATAAATCAAGCCCCCACAACGTTTTTTTCTGTGATATTTTGGAGTTATGTGATATTACTACATAACTTACCTACTTCAAAGTGCAGTAAATCCGCTATTTCAAATTCCATCAGACTCAAAATTGTAAACAGGCTTATGGTTTTTATTGTTGTAAACACGCACGCCCCAGGCATACACATCTTAATTTGTCAAAGAACCGAAACAAAAAAGCCCTCAGCCTTAGATGGCAATTCAGCAGAAGTCTTAAACACAGCTAACTCCTACCTTTGCACACTCAAAATACAGCCTTTAAAGCTCACTCAGCGCTTTGCTGAATTAGGTCAGCTCATTAGGCCTTAGACTTCGAACTTGCCTAAAAAGGTTTCAGTATTAAGCTTAATGAGGCGCTCAGTGGATGCACTGATTGTACTTCACCGTGTCTTTCAGCAAAGCTTGCCCAGTTTCCAGTCCCAGTGCTGTGAGGCGCTTCCCAGAAGGCCCTGAGCAAGTTACTTGTGGTCGCTGCCTCCAGTGACACCTACAGCAAGTGCTCCCAGCCAGCAGCAAGCCCGTCCTCCAAAGGCACTTCTACAAAATAAAGGCACCTTCCCACATATTCGTACAGCGGAGCCAGCGGACTGTAAATTCGTGCCTTGTCCTGCACTGTGCTCACTTCTTCGAGGCGAGCAAGTCTTCAACTCTTGGATTCATCATTCTACCCTCCAGATTTAGGCAAGTCTTTGGAGCCCAGTCCTTTCAGCTGAAGTCTGCAGTCAGCCTCTGGAGGTCTCTGTATCTCCACTGACTACAGAAGCAGCCCAGAATGACCAGGTCTGAATTTAAGTGCTTCAGAAAGTGCCTGAGGTTAGGTGTGTCCTTCATCTACAAAATGATTCAGCAGCGTGAATCTATGTCAGAAACGAGGTTTCAGTTAATGTGCCCAAAGCATGATGCCATCCCCGACTGAAAAGAATCACCATTCCAAAGTCAAGGGTAGCCCATTATTATCAATCACCGTGTGCGAGCTGAGATGAGCAGCAGAGCCTACACCACACGAGAATGGGTCAGTATCCTCAGTACTTCAAGGCCAAAATTTACAGAAATTTCAATGCCATAGTCTAATTTCTGGAAGGGACGGCTGATGTTGGGTATCCTGAGTGTGGAAATGTTGTTTTGGAAAATGTTAAGTACGCATTCTCTGACAAAGATTAGTTTACAGGTTTCAGAAGTAAGGAACTGCGGTCACGGGAAATGTAAGGTTCTCTTTCATATAAAATCTATAAAGCTAAATTACATCAAAATATCTTTCTGAAAAACTCTTCGTGATAAAATCCTCAAAACATGTCTGCATCAGTGATCTGCTTCATTCCAAAACAAAATAAATTCTAGCTTCATATATTATACTTCAGGGTTCCCGAGTGCTCTCCAAGCACGAGTGTGCAATTTATAGGCAGAGATTATGTTCAAAATCCACCCCGGCCTCCAAGGGTGAAATCCATCACATGAGGTAAAGTTTGGCTGGTGCATCACATTCACGCTTCTTTCCCTTGACCTACAAGTCCATAGAATCTCCTGTTGCAATGAGATCACAGGTTTCCATTAACCATTAAACAAACAAAAGTGACTCAAGCCTTCAATCGCTTACATTCCCGAACATCTGTAATGTCTCTTTTAGCACAGTGCAGGGAGCTAGGTGAGTATTTTGCACGGTGGTGTCGTCTCTCGATTTCGTTACTGACTGTATCAGAATAATCCTTTAGCCTTTTCAATAAAATATGAGCAGAGAAATGATCCGGAAGACTCTCGCGGAGTTTGCACATGGGATGTGAGGCTGTATTTGGAAAGTCATCGTGTTCGGAGTTTTCAGACCGAGGTGTCCTCTTTGTGGTCATCCAGGTTCTCTGTGCTTTGATGGCTCCTTCTGTTAAAAGCAGAACAAATGCTACGTGAACAGACTTCTGGCTTTTATCGCTAACTAATCAAGCTACAGTTTGACCATCTCCAACAACTGAGAACCACCAGCAGGGTGTGGTTGTCATGGACAGTGACAGAGGGACAGTCTCAGTTTAGATTGTTTGGCCACTCCAGAAAGCAGCTGGAGCACGAGAGGCCTGTGGCATATCTGCCAACCCCCTGCAGGTACCTTAGATACCTCAGGGCAATGAAGCAGTTGCAGGTACCCACGCTTAGGTCCTGCAATGGGTCCCTTAGCGTGGAAATCAGTTTCCAGTTCCAGTAACTTGGGGTAATAAAACCAACACAGAGTAAGAACACATGTTGATATTTAATCCACCAATCTGCTAGGATAGGACAGACAGTTCTTATGTATGTCCTCAGTAGAACAGGGCTTCATTTGACAGAGGTGGGTGATTTTGAGCTAGGCAAGATTTTCTTTGGAGAGGGAGGAAAGGGAAGGAAAGGAGAGTCACAGGGTAAAAAGGGAAAGAGCAGCTCAAAGCTGTCCTTTCTTTTTCTCCCACGATAGCTGCTGCCTACGCCTCTAAATGGTTTGGATGTTTCTTACATGCCATAAAACACCAAGAATGCAGTCAGGATCCCATTTTCTTCTATATACAAGTAAATTGTAACTATTCACATTCTCTCCAGAAATTTTATCTATGTATTCTTCATTTCTGGCTTGAAACATGGTACCACCACGGTGCTTTTTGCACCACCCCAGAGAAAAAAGTAAAAATACAGCAGATGGTACCTCTGATAAATAGTCCTCTAAGCAGATACAAAAATAAGATACTCAAGTATGTAATAGCACCATTCAGTTAATAATTCAACTAACAGAGTGTCATTTTCTTTTGTTGTAAGGAATGTGTACGTTGGTAGCTAATAATTTTTTTGCCCAGTATGACTAAGAGCTGCTGTGGTGATGTTCCTGCTGTTGGCTGCCAGTTCCAACCTACCTTAACTCTTCAAGTGCAAGCTTCGTTTCTTTCCGACTTTCTTCAGTGATTGGGTAGAAAAGAAGTATAAATAAACCTACAAGGATGAGGATGGAAGGGACTGCTCCAATGAGGATTTTCAGCGTGAGGATCACATCGTTGGATTGTCTGCAGATCCCCGGCTTGTATCCAGTAAACCTAAACAAACGGGAATAACAGTGGGGGGGTGCGTCCATAGCAAAAGTTATGCCCAAAGTTCATCCGAAGGCTCCCTTTTTCCCCCCTCTCTTCAAGACTTTTCTCCCATTTTTCCTACACCTCTGTTTTTTGCTTCCCCCTACTACATGTTTCAAACCTTGTTTTTCAAATCCCATTTTTGAGCTTGATTTCCAGATAACTGCATTTTCTCATTATTACTATGTAACATTTAACTACTAAAAGAAGTGTGGAATCCCACGTAAGGAAACTGATCTGTTGTGTGTTTCCTATTCAGCAAAGTATTTAGGCTCCACTTTAGAAGTATGCAAATAATCTGACCAATTTCCACAGTGATAATTAACTTTAATTTAAACAGATACTTAAGCACTCCTCTCAAGATAGACAAATTTATTCAGGTGCTTAGAGTCAGGTACACACAGTTCATTGATTCAGGGCTTCCGCGCAGTCCCACAACTGTTGATATACTGGAATTCCCATTCCCAATTTGTGGAATGAGTTTATTTTCCTCTGAATATATACCTACGAAAACTACAGCCCATTTGCCATCACTCTGTCTTCTGTGTTCTCCCACAAACATCTGCCTCGGCCAGCTGCTGGAAGCTAACTGGAATGCAGCTGAAAAGGGGCTAATGGATGAACAGCGATTTGTCTGAGGGCGTTAGCAGTAAGCACATAAAACTTCAAAGCCCAAAATGTTCAGCCAAGCACTGCCTGGTTTTTAGCAGTCTCAGCTGAAGGCCCTGAAGCAAAAGATTCTGGTTACCAAAACCTAAGGTGGAACCAAGGGCTAGATCGGATTTCAGAGGAGTTCCCTTCTAAGTGTCTATATTATAGTCACCTTCCAGTACCTGAAGAGGGCCTACAGGAAGGCAGGGGAAGGCCTATTTAAAAGGGTTTGTAATGATAGGACAAGGAGTAGTGGTTTTAAGATAGGAAAGGATAGATTTAGGCTGGATATTAGAAAAAAGTTCTTTAGCATGAGGGT
This sequence comes from Coracias cyanogaster, assembly GCA_033124195.1. Lineage (NCBI taxonomy): Eukaryota > Metazoa > Chordata > Aves > Coraciiformes > Coraciidae > Coracias > Coracias cyanogaster. The sequence goes on along the minus strand of JAVSBS010027261.1, from coordinate 13,349 downwards.
GATAGCTCACTGGAATGGGCTGCCCAGAGAGGTGGTGGAGGCCCCATCCCTGGAGTCATTCAGGGTCAGGCTTGATGGGGCTCTGAGCAACCTGACCTGGGTAGAGATGTCCCTACTTGTGTAGGGAGGTTGGACCAGATGATCTTTAGAGGTCCCTTCCAGCCTAAGACATTGTATGATTCTATCGTGTGCCCGTGGGCTGCAGCAGCTGCGGGCAAAGGCCCTTTCTGCCAGGCCGTGCACAAAAGCAGGGCAGGAGATGGCTGACCACTCTTCTGAACCTGTCCAGTCAGAACACACAAGGCAAAGGTGGAAGGTGAACACAAAGCATCTTCCAAACTGACATGGTGTAGGTGATGGACAGAGCTGTGAGAAAGACTCTGTTCCTGACGTGGATCAGTGTCCAGTTCCCCAAAACCAAGCAGGAACTGGGGATCCCTTTATGCTGAACAGGCCACTACCCCCGAGAGCATTCCAATCCCTGTAATGACTTACAAGCTTGTGTAGATAGTCCAACTCGGATGCGACAGGGAATGCACAAAGCAGCTGTATCCCTTGTGGGGGACCTTCCTTTGATGAGCTTTCATGTTTAGTTCTTCACTCATACAAGCCACTAGAATTTACATGAATAATTTGGGAAGAGGAAAACCTAAAGGGAAGTCAGGTCTTTCTGAACATGTTAGGACAGGTGACTCAATGCTCAGTGGTCTGGCCTAGACGGCACCAATCCTGTCGTTAGAGGTCAGACATCTGGAGCTGCTGGCACTTCCAGGCTCAGGGCAAAAAAGGCAGTTAAACTCCACTGGGTAAAGGCAGAGTAACCTCAGAATGCTTTTGGAGTAGATCCACTCAGTGGAAACACAGCATTACTTACTCCAGGCCTGCTGCAGAAATTCCTAAGCCAATTCCTGCTGACATCTTGGTAAAGAAAACATAAGAAGAATAGAAAATGGTTTCATGTCCTTTTCCATGAGGATTCTGCAGGCGAAAGTTATCAACAACGTCAGGCAGCATTGACCTAGGGATGAGCAAAATAAAAGAAAAACTCAAGCCTAAAATCTCAAAGTCCCAGCTTACTGAAAGAGTACACCCCTCCTCCTTTTTAAGGTATGATTGATGTAGTCACGCACATGAAAGAATCCAGTTCAAAAAGTCCTACTGCTGGGCAGGAGGGCAAAAATCTGTGCAAGAAACACACGGCCACATATGGCAAAGTAGAAAACCAGAAAAACTAGCAAACACTTACTGGGAGGTAACAGAATTCTTTAGACTGACTGTCAATCCAATCAGAAGTTGTGATATTAAAATTCAGAACAACAAAAGCCCACATTTCTTAAGATTTCAAGGGACTCAGAATCTCTTAACAGGTTTGCTCTGAAATAACTCTTTTGACAAGCTAACAAAGTTTTCAGAAACCAGTGAGGCCTCTTCGCTCTCTACTTCAAAGAGACTGAATTTGCTTATGGGGAATCAGAATGGAAGCTGCTCAAACGTCAATTGTGAATTGACATTTTATTTCCAATATATGTCATGATTTACAGTTGGAAAAAAGGGCTTCTCACCAACTGTGCAGAAAAGCTCATGTGGTCTGACAGCTTATTTCAAACGATGTTTCCATGATCACTTGGAGTTTTCAGGGCATTGTACAAATGAGTAATGCAAAACAGCTCTCAGCAACAGTCTTGCTTTCTGGTCAATTTGACCTGAATAATAATTATTTCCTCTGGAGAGGAAATGTCTCATCCTGCTCATCCTTGACTGGCTTTTTTCCCCGCATATTTTCAGCCCTCAAGAGCAAACAACCTTGAATTCTCAGCTTCTTTTAATCACATCCATGTGTTATCTGATCTATTACAGAGGACTGCTCAAGCAGGGATACGTAGCTTGGATCACGTTTCCGTTGCTGCGTTCTTAATTGCTCAGCATTAATTGATTTCTCTAACTTCATCATTCCTGTCGTGCTGTTACAACGCAAACCTAAGCAACTGACTTACTGTTATCACAAATTCTATAGCTACTCAAGATTATTGATTCATCTACATACTCTTATGTACAAAGAGCAGCTACAGTTACACTAGATATAATCTATTAACAACAAGGCAACCAAAGCCACGTTCTTGCAAATAGCCTCTACTAAAGAAGCAGAAAAAGATTCTTGGAAGAAGTGACTCTTGTCAAATTCTGACACTTTCAGAGGCAAATTTCACGCACTAGACATGGACATGTAGACACAGACCCCTTCCCCACCTCAAATGTAAAATTATCCTACCATGGTAACAGAAGAGATGCTGCAATGCTCAGACCAGAGACAAAGGCCACGAAGTAAGCCAGGATCAGGTTTGGAACGGTCACCAGCATGACTGCGAAAGGAATCATCCACTGGGGAAGAAGAAAAACCGTACATCTAACGTACAGTATGCACTGCTCCATGGTATATGGATTGTTCCCTTCAAAATCAAAGATTTGTTACAAAACAGCTCATGCACAGCAATGCCTAACACCTCAGTATTTTTGTGAAATGGCATTTCCAAAGAGCCCTAAGACAATTTGTACTTGCTTATCCAGAATATTCAGGGAAAATTAGGACAAGCCATGGTAGTGCCTTCACTATCAGCAGTATTGGGGCTGCAGCGGCTCTAGTAAATGAAACACTCCCAAGAGCCCATTTATCAGTTATGAGGCCAACTGGCAGACTGTGGCCACATTCACACTCCTAAACATTCAGTCTCCAAAAGAAGTGTGGCCATATAAATACGTTTTGTGAAGAGCCCTGCCGTGGGCTGCTTCCAAACTGTGCTCAAATATTTCTTGGGAGACTGCTAATCAGCTTGTGCTAAGATTTTTCTGCCAGTTTAGTAATCACCAAAGACTAGTTTCTAGTCTAGGCCAGTGGAACTATTTAATTTGCTATTTAATTAATGAGGGACAAAACCTTGAAACATCGTCACACTGCATTTCAAGGGGAGGGGCAGGGAGTCAGTGGCCATTTTAAACTGTAAATATCCCATTTCACAGATCATCTCGAACCTTGAATGAAGAGTATGCTTACACCTTCATTCCCAAAGATCACTTTAAAGCAACGTGGGTACTCGGCAATAATTACAGCCAGGAAGGCAGCGTGGTTTGCTCCACTCCACACAGCCAGACGCGCTCAGGACACTGCACAAGTCACTAAGGCTACCCTCAAAACCAAACTTCTTTGGGGTGCTCAGGATTTCTTTTCTGGAAGTACTGAAAACCAGCAGATTTTCTCAACTTCAGCTTGAGGCCATGGGCTTACAGGATTGAAAATCCACTATTTCAAATGCTGATTGAATGCATACAGCCCAGCTGGCCTCTACCCATCACATGCTCCATCTCCCACGCCTGCGAACCATGGGCACAGCACACGTAGAATCCAGAACCAGGGGCTTATCTACAGGGCTCTTTAATGACGGGGGATTAGTTCAACATTAAGTGTTTCAATCCTCTACTTGCAGCTTGGGAGTTGAGGGCATGAGAAGAGCTTTCACAGAGAGTGATTCCTCTAAGCACTGCTATTTACAGTTCTGTATGATAAGTGATTCTGGGAGTCCTGGAGCCTAATCCATTATGTTTATGTTTCAAATGCATTTCCCATCTAAAGCATTTGCTCCTAACCTAAGGAGGCAGAAAATAACCTTTCCTGACTGCAGGTTCTCAGCACAGACAGATAATCCTTGCATTAGCCCAATGTTGTGGCAAAATCATCATTTCACCACAAGAGAGCACTCCAGCAATACAAGATTTTATGTTGCCTATAAGCAGTTTTATGACGGCCTTATCCTCCACATGGGGCACCACTCAGAAACCAAAGCACTCAAACAAAATTCTAGATCAATAATAATCATCATTGTAACTGTAATTTTCCACTGAAAGAGAAGCACGCCCCACAGGACTGAGGCTACAATGCCCCAAAGTCTCACTCTGGCAATGGCAGCGCAACCGTGGGGACAGAGTTCCTGCTGCAATGAACCGCTAATGCATCTCCTTCTTGTCTACTTGTAAAGCAGATACTCCGTTATCGGCATCCTGCTCCTTAGTCGCAGGACTGCTGCTCTCCGAGCCATAAATGATATTCTACAGTCACCACGTGTCTTCTATCCCTGCTCTGAGAGCACTGTGGAAGGAAACCCTCCTGGGATGCTAAAGGTGGCACTGGCCTCTGCAGCAGCACATTATGAAGGGCAAATCAGGGACAAGTGCAGCTAGGCAGGGAGTGGGAACGGGGTGGGAGAGTGGAAAAGGGGCTGCACAGCCAGGATTCACCCTGCAGAGCAAATAACTATGTGTTAGGGGGGGGAAGGTGAAAAGACTGGGGGCAGCTTTGGATTTACTTTTTACTAAATCCTCCAAAACCTACAGCCAAAAGCTATTATTGCCTAAAATGGAAGCTAGAATTGTGAGAGCACGTGATCATCCACTTTTAGACACCCTGCCAAAACCAGGAACCAACAAACTGCCACACTTCTTAAAATTTCTCATGACAACTTCCCCTCCAGTCACCAGCTGAGAGACTTACTGATGTAAGTTCAACGTTTGCCCCGTGATGGCAGAGCAGACATTTAGATTAAATGAACGTAGCATGTGGAAGCAGAAGTAAATAAACAGCAGACAGTAATTTCTAGCCTGTGCACCAGCCTGATCATGGAAGAACGCTACCAAGGATCCTGCTTGGGTATAATCCTGTGCTTCCAGAAAACCTAGCCTTTAAACTTCTAGGAAGTGTAGATACTCAGTTAGTCCTTAGACTGTTGGTCATCTCTTGTGGAGGAATGAGTAAAAAGAGAGTAATATCAGTGGAAGGAAGCCAAGATTCTTGTTGTTTATCTACCTGCCCTGTCTTCTATACTCTTTCAAAGGTCTCTTCAACATAGAACCACTTTAACAGGAAAAATTAGTCTGGAGCAGTGTGAATTTTTTTTCAGGAAACAGAATTTGAAATTACATCTTCACCCTGAAAGCTGAGTAAGGCTTTAGAGACAAAAAACCTTGTTGTCTCTCATTTCCGTCCATTCCAGAAGTACATTCCCCAGTGACAGACCTAGGGCCCTTAAACGATGTGATTTTATTTCACAGGGAGAGGTAACAGATTAGTTGTACAGATCACACAAGGTGGTAGTACAGGAAGCCCCTGTGATGCATTGCCAGACACAAAATCCATCACCGAGCACACTCTGAGTCCCTTGAGAAATGTCTACAAGGGGAAACAGAGTGGTGGCTTTTTTTCAATCCAGCCCCCACTTAGACTGTAATACAGTCAAACAACTCAACTGTAAAATTAAGTTAAACCATGTTTACAGAGGTGCTGACAGGCTTTCCAGTCATGTTAAACTAAATTTACAGAGCCAAGTTGGTTGAAGAAAGCATTTTTCATGGCCAAGTAGACAGAGGAGCAGATTTCCTAAGAAGGAAATCTGCATTCCCTGGTCCAGTCGATGGTCCAACACTGCTCTTGGCAATTCTCTTTGCTCAAGTGGTAAAAAGAAATGAGGACGGGACTTGGATTCCAGATGCCTACTTCAAAACAGAACGATTCAGCATATTTGGAATTTGGGTTTTAAAGTTATTTCTGATTCTTTGGAAGTCATTCCAACACACAGATATTAATTCCAAAATTTGTAATTGTTCAATTATAGTCAACAATTGTCACCAGACCTACATTTTTCAGCTTCGTTCAGACTTTGACATAGCTTCAGGCTGGATTTTCCAAGTCCTCATGCTTTGTTGTGCACCAGGCAGGCAATTTTTTCTTTCCTCTTTCATAAGTAATTGAAGGTAAACAGGGGAAAAATGGGGAGGAAGAGGCCTATACAATGACTCACTGGGGATGATGACAGAAAATTGCTGCTGCCTGCACTAAGTGAAGGACTTAAAATAATCCATCAGAGACGAGGTCAGGCTCGCTGAGCTGGCTTTGCAGGGCTGTGTCAAAGCTAAACCAGGCTTCTTTTCTCAGGTAGGTCACCTATTTCTTTCCTTCACTAATAACCGTCCATCTCCATTCAGAGGGATGCGGACACCCCTGCCTTCTAGAGAAGGATGTGTCACAGGCTCTGTGGCTGGATTACAGATGTGGACATCTTAGCACCATATATAGCGCCAAAACAAGCCTTGTACAACAGGTAACTTGTCAACCTGAGGCAGCACAGGTCTGAATTTATAAAACTTCTTTGGGGTTCACTTCTGAGAGCAGTCAAATGCAGAGCGTGCGCAGACTCTTAAACTGAGACGTCCCTTCAGCGTCAATCCATTTCTCAAAAGTTTCTCTTGGAAACTTGGAATCTGTCTGAAATTTGGTATAACGATTTCAAACAAACTCTGAAACGGAGCAAATTTCATGTAGCTTGAGGTTATAAGCACTTGAGTTGTCAAATGAAGTGAGAACAAGCAGATTTTTTTCTCAAAGGATTTGCTTACCGAAATCCCACACGCTGCACACTTCTTGCCAAATCGCTGCAGAAACTTCTGCCAGAAGGGAACGCTCACAGCTGCGGATACCTACCAATGACAAAACAACATCTCTGTACTGTGCTTACTGCTACTGTCATCTTCGTCTGAAATGCTCAGACATCTTTTTGTCTAGCACATCGTGGTCTGAAAGGAAGGTGAATTTGCAGATTCCTGTTTCCCCTCTTCATTTGAGTGATTTTTTTTTTTTTATAATACAAACAAAAGCTATCCATGAGAGGGTTCTCCACAGTCAAGCATCAGAAAGCAGTGTCTTAAAATTTCCTAATTTAAGCCACAGCACTTAAAGCTATACCTGATGCAATCAACAAAATTGAAACATACTGCAAATAGTCATACTTTGTGCTAATGCCTTTGCCTCCTTATCTGAACCTGACAAACAACAAGTGAAATAAGTTCTACCCCATCGTGCAAGAAGAAAAGTGAAGCACAAGATACAGTTATCTTAAAACACACTTGGAGTACATATCCCATACTACATGTTTGTTGTCAGGAACCACCTGTAAGAGAAACATTAGCTTACAGTAAACATTACCATGTCATATCCCGTAATACTCACCTGGTAGCAGCAACAACTACAGGCAACACCGTACCACCAATGCACCGAAGTATTGCTTCTAATGACAGTCTTAGAATTGACCTAAATTCAAATGTCACCTCATTGTTACAGTTATACTCCACGCTTAATGTCTCTTGTCTCTCTTCTTGGTGCCCATTACTTGCAGAGCCTTAAGATAACCAATAATCATCCTTTGCTCTCCAACAGTTTGGGTTTAATCACTGGGAAAGATCTGTCTTAAAATGTGGGAAAGGAAGAATCGAAAAGGGGTAGAAAGGGTGGGAGGCTAGGGCCCAGAAGTGGAAATGAAGTTCCCCTCAGATGGTTCCACAAAGTCTCTGTGCTAAATGGGTCAGAAATCATGCAATAGCTTCCCTGAAAATGTCTGCTGTGGTATTCTATATGCTAGAAAAATTCTCTACAAAACGTTTCAAAAGTGCAGTGCATGCACATCCCAGTAATTATGCAACATTAAATGTTCTACCTGCATTAAAAGGACTTTGGTCAAAAGGATGAAAATGGCAGCGTTCAACTTTATAATCATGAAGTAAATCATGTAAGACAGGAGCAGAGTGTAACTAAGTTATAAGTATCACCTAAGCAAGCAGAATTCTACCTCTGCATGTCAGGAAAAATGGTTCTGAAAAAGGACCTTTTATCACACTGCCAATTGCTCTAGAGAGGAATCTTCATCTCTGGCTGTTTTAAATATTTATCCTTGCAAGCTGCCTAGCCCGCACAGCTCATGTATATGAATACACAAATTAAAGTTGGTTTATTTTCAGCATATCAGACTAGGAAAAGTGAAAAAGGAGCCAAAATTTCAGACCTCCTTTCTGGCAGCAGCGTTTGCCCTTTATAGGAGTAGAAAGTAACTTTCAGGTAAAATCAGTAAGGAATGAATTCAAAGCTCCAAAGCATGAATTTTTCAGAAGTATAATAGGGAACACCAGCTTTATTTCAAACAGGCAATGCAAAAGATTCTGTAGCTTCTCAACAGCTCTGTCTAGACACAAAACTCTTCTTGTTTGCTGTTATTTTGTGCCAAAACCCAGCGAGAACCAGCTACCAAATAAATATGGGAGAGAAGTGCAACTCACCAAGATGGTCACCACCAAATACTGGAAGTGATTGCGAAGATCAGCAGCATGAGTGCAGAATAGAACAAAGTTGCTCTGCTCCAGCTGTTGAATTGAAGACATTTGGTGACCACCAAAAAAGAAAGGAAAATTTAGAAGAGAAGAACGAAGTCACACTCCATACTAGCCAAGCGTAGTTGGTGGCTGACCTGTTTAAAGTAGAATTTGGGAGTCCCGCTCTTCCCTTGTTTGCAACAACCTAAAGAAGCAATAACTCTCTGCTATCACTGGAATAACACGCCAAACACTGGGGCAAGCGAGAGGTAAACCGTGCACCTAACACAGCGTAAAAATGACCAGAACAGCAACTGCCTTATGAGAGGATTCTATCTAAAGGCTTATTCTCTGTGTTGCAATTGCCTTGTGCTGTTTTCACAGCTGCAGATTACTGCAAGAAATTGCCCTTCCTTTTCCATAGCGATGCCATAAATCTTTTCCGAGAAGCTCTGACTCTGAAACAAGTTACTCTTCAGCTGCAATTACACTCATGTCAACCTCCTTTGGTAAAGCAGCTAACTGCTGGTTTTGTGTTCAACCTTGGCTACAGTGTGGAGCTTTGGTCAGATATCTCCCTAAGTCTGAGAACTCACTGGATGGAAGGAACTAGCTGCAGTGTGTTACAAGAGATGAAGCCACTACCACCACACATTTGCAGAACTCAGGGGGGTTCTGAACACCAGAACATGGTTCAGGCCCAGCTCCAGCAATTCTGCACAAGTGGAATGACAGAGGAGGATTTAATGCTCATGCCACAGCAGTATGATCAACTCTTGCTCCTCTGTGGGCTTGTAGGTTATAAGTGGCCAGTCACCTGTATACAGATTAGGATAAAAGTTACACCCCTTCTCCACTGCCACCAAAGCCTTCCCTAGCTTGTGTCCCAGTTTATGCTGCCTTCATTTTAAATGTAGACTATCACACTCTGGGATTATGGCCAATGCCTCTTTACCTGCCCCTTCCTTTGTGCACCAGTAATCCACTCACTAAATTCCACAAAGTCAGTGTCCCTCCCTTGAATAACAATAGCAAGGGTTGCTCATGCTGGTGGAACTGGAGCAGTACAGCTTCCAACCTCTATCTCCCCTCACGCCTTCCCTTCAGCCTGTACAAATAGAAAAGTAAAGAGCTATGAACTGACAGAAGATCTTTTCCTCTCTGGGTATGGTCCACAAGCAGCTGGCTGCAGCAACTAGATATGAGTTCTATCCTTACTGACTGAACGGATGATGGAAGGATCTGGACCATAAGGGACCTTTCTTCTTTCATTGTCACCCTATCTCTGCTGCTGCTCACAGAGCTGGCAGCTCCCAGATGTAAGCAGAAAGCTTCTGCTATTGTTTCTCACCGCTGGGCCTTCCAGCATGGGCTGACTGATGCTGTAAAGGACACCTACTAACTGTGCCCAAATCCAGGCCAACAGGAAACTTAGTGTCGCTTTGGCAAACTTCTAAGCAGTCATTCCAAGGAACTTACTAATTCCCCAGGAGTGCTGGTGAACACGGTGCTGCTCTCTCACATGCCCCGTTCTTACCCTCTGTCCAGTTCTATCTAGTCACTCAATCCATAGCTCACAGGACTAAGATTCTGTTGACAAAAACGTGAATATTATTTGCTTTTCATAATAAAGCCAACATCAACTGATACGTACAGGTTCACATTAAAAGAATGTATTTACCGAGTTGAACATAGCTCAGAAACCAAGCTTTACAAAGACTACTGGACAATGGGAAGTACAGGTTTCTTACCAAGCGGCTTTATGTTTTTCTACAGCTCCTCTCCATGGGAGGATATATTGCGTCTTTTTGTGTGAGCCACGTTCAACTGCAGGTCCTCATTTGAAAATTAGCTCCAGCTAGCTCAGAGACAGGTAAGACCTCCTGCCTCTAAACATCACCTTACTCTGACCTAATGCCTTCCATCACAAAAGACTCCATAAAAACCAGTTCAGCCACTATCTGAGAACAGCCACCTATGTAAAGGAAAGGGGCAATGGTTTAAAGTGGAACAGACTATAGAGAAGAACAGAGGGAAGAGAAAAAGCATTCTCTAAGCAATTGAAACCACAGGAGACTGTAGATGGATGACATATAACGACCTAATCTGGGTCACTAGGACTAGTTCCTCACCTTTTATGAAGAAAAAAAAAAGCTGTCTTTAAATGGTCAGGAGTTTGGCTTTGCTTCTCATGTGAAAGAACCATCTCCAGCCGTACAGGGCACCAGGCACCAAAAAAGGACTCTGGTTCCCTACTGATTTGTAGGGGAAGGCACCACCCCCTAGATCACCACCTCTGGTCACCAGCCAAAGGTTATTTGCATTTTAGCTGCCGCAGACTCTCCCATGCTGAGACTGGAATGAGGCCAACACACAGACTTAGAGAGTCTGAAGTTACCTGAACTGCTGTCGAGATGAGAAGAAATGAAGCTGTAAGCTTCACATATGGACCATGCTTCATGGTGAGTCCAAGCCCCTTACAAAAAGGAATTGCTCTGTCTGAGTTTAAGGCATAAGGATCTAAGAGGAGCAGAATACATAAAATAACAATCTTTTCCAGCGATGAATGTGAAATAATTATTTTTTTTTGCATCTAGGCATATTTAAATATATCTTACCATCTTTTTCCTTTACTCCAAGAAAAAGAATGACAATTCCAAGAAGATACACACCTCCTATGACCCCTGCTGCAATCATATAAACCTTTGCCTTTGAAAAGAAAAAAAAGGACATATTTGAAATTGTGACAGGAGAATGACAGTTATTATGAAAATTTCAGTCTCTTTCTGGTGAGTCATCTGCAAATAAAGAAATGCCTGTCTCCGTACAGCCAACCGTCTGTCTTTTACCTCGCCGAAAAATGTTCACTTCTGCAGTTCATTTATAAACAACACCTACTTTAGGATAAATCCAGAGCACGTAAGTATATATTTCTTGCAAAAAACCCCAGAAGCTGTGAACAAAAGGGCTACTGTTTTGACAACCTGAATGTTTTAAAAATCTGCTTATGTTGACACTAGCTATAGACATACACAGTCATCGATCAAAACCATGCAGCATCTGTGGAGTGATTCTAATTTGTAGTAAATCCTGTTGATCTATCTACACAGACTGCAATCTGCATCTTCATACTGGGTGGGAAGGGCCTCAGTACTGATGTAAACATAATTCCTACAGTCACTGCATTTATACATAAGGGTATGTATAAATTAAACTTCCTTTAGGCTTTAATGAATTTTGGAAATCACACTTTCATGGCAGTTTTGAGAATGTGGTAGCTTGCGTGCTTGTTTTCCTGGTTACTTAGTGAAATAGTCAAGAGAATTAAAAAACCTTTGCTTCCTGTTAGCCAGGGTAACAAAGCCTCCAAGGACACCTCCCACACCATCAGATCCCATTTATTGTTTCTAATTCTGACTACACTGACTCTGGAATAAAGCTGTGAAAAATTATTTTGCTTTAGTATTCTGTAATACTTTATTTTATACTGCGTTATCAAAGATAAAATGAGTGCTAGTTATAGAGCTTTATGACACAATGATTATTTGATAGGAAAATTGAATTCCAAATTATCAGTTACATGTTGTAAATGAAGTGATTACAAATGTAGGAAGCAGCTGGTAAATACGCATGTAATTACAGGAATGTACTCCCAAAGAGAAAGTCACTTAGTATAGATGCAAAGGTAGCCAGATGAGTCACAGACCCAGACTCAGACTGGTTTGGGTTGGAAGAGACCTTTCAAGGGCATCCAGTCCAACCCCCTGCAGTGAGCAGGGACATCTTCAACTAGAGCAGGTTGCTCAGAGCCCCGGATAACTTCACCTGGAATGTTTCCAGGGATGGGGCATCGACGACCTCTCTGGGCAACCTGTGAGCTGATGGCTGCCTGCAGGGGCAGGGGCACCCCAGCGCCCCTTAATCCTTTCCCTCCCGTCTCCATTTAGCCTGTATCCGGGGCTAAACCAGAGCAGCTGCTCTATCACGCGATGAACCAGGTAAGTACAGACAATCTTCAAGACAACACCTTTTGTTAAGATATTCAACACTTCCGAAGGGGATGTGGTGAAATAAAGGACTGCAGGACTACTCTTTATCTGGATAAAAGGTTGGGGTTTTTTATATCAGAGCTATAAATTAAGTCACGGAGTACAGTTATACTGTTGGTTAGGGCTTGCACAGACTACAGACTGCACTATTGGAGATACCTGAATCCACTTAAATGAGGTAATCTGAGCCTCAAAAGCAGAGCAAAGTCCTAGAAAAAAGGACAGTAACAGGACTCCATTATTAATTTTGTATTTCATGTCTATTTATTTGTTAATTTGATTGAAGTAATTGAATTAAATGCCTTCCTTCACAGGTCATCATTAAATGTAATTTGAGCTTAAATTATCAAGGACATTCACGGTAGGCCAAATAAGATTCTCTGACCCTCAGCAAAACTCATTAGCCCGTGTATGAACTCTATCAATATACCCATGCTTGGTTTCCTGCAGGAAAGATCTACTCCTAAGCTCACAGTAACAACTTGAGGAGGGCTTAGAAATAACTATTCCTTGCACTTCCTTTCTTTAATAACGAGCAAAATAATGCCAGTCATTCCCTAGGTCTTCTTTTAAACTAGGTGCACTTTTGAGCAGCTAAGAATAAGTCCTCATGACAAAAAGGGTCAGGGTCATACTCCTGAGCGGTACTAAAATAAACAGCCAAGATTCATCTTCTTCTAAATATTTTTTGTAGACTGATGGAGGTACTTCATAGAATCATTGAATGGTTTGGGTTGGAAGGGACCTCAAAGATCATCTAGTTTCAACCCCCCTGCCACGGCAGGGACACCTCCCACCAGATCAGGTTGCTCAGGGCCCCATCCAATCTGGCCTCAAACACCTCCAGGGATGGAGCATCCACAACCCCCATGGGCAACCTGTGCCAGTGTCCGACCACCATGTTCATAGACCCTAGCCCTGCCTCAACTTACAACTCAATGTCCATCAGTCACACAGCCAAAGTTCACGTTCCAGCTTCTGTTGATCGTTCAGTTAGAAGCACATTCAGAGAACAAAAGGCAAGTGTCCTGTCATGCGGCGAAGGCAGCTCCCGCATGTGGCTCAGTGGCCGTGCATGCTCCTATGATCCAACCAAACTGATGCCAGGTTATGCGAACG
>JAVSBS010027259.1:45026-62711 GCA_033124195.1 Coracias cyanogaster | reverse complement strand
GGGTGCGATGGTTCCCCCGCGGCTGCAGGGGGCGCTGTGGCGTGAGCGCCAGCAGCACGTGGTCATGGCGGCGAGAAGGGAAGAAAGAGAGGCTCGGCAATCGATCCCAGCGCCCGGCAGGCCTCTCGGGGACAGCAGGACGCGGCAGGCAGGGGGTGTGAGGCAGTGCCAAAAGAGAGGCGGGGGCTGGGGCGGGGGTGCTGGGCAGCAGGCAGCAGCAGCCCCACTCCCAAACAGGGCAGGGGGCAACAAAAACTCGGTCCCGGGCAGATGGAAAAACAGGTCCTCCTTTAAGTGAGGTTGATGTTAGGAAGGTCCCAGTCAAAGGGCTGCAGAGGCTCACCTCGCGGCAGAAGAAAACAGCTCCGGACGAAGGATGAGGCGAGGGGGAGAGAAGGCCAGCCACGGCAACAAAAGCAGCGACCGTTCTCCTGCGAAGCCCCGAGCAACAGAGAGGGCAGCTGACCCTGCCCCCCCCTGCCTTTTACCAGCCCAAATCTCGAGATATTTCTGTCCCTTGAGATCAACTCCCACATAAGGGATACTGCCACAAGATACACCTCCACCCCCAGAATTTTGTTCTTCTTAAGTACCCAGTCCTTAGTTTCCTAGTAACTTACAGAAAAAAATTCTATATGTAAAAAGGAACAAAAAGGAAGAAAACCTAACCCCCAACACACACACAAGAGACTTGGCATCCCTTCAAGATACCATGATTCCCTCTGACATGCTGCAGAATGGAGTTACAGAACTTTATCACTGAGAATCACATATGTAGTTTTCTTCAAAGGTTTAATCATGATGTTGACACAAAACTGAATTTCTTTAAATAAATAGTGACCATACTTCAGCTTCCTTCTGTGCTGCCAGAAAATTTCAAGCTTCAGAACACAACCTCAAAATACAATAACCTTCTCTTGGAGGTTTTACATCCCTGCTTTGCAGACTGGGAAACCAAGGCATGGAACAGTTAAGTGATTTCCACACGTTTATACAGCAAACCACTTCTGCTATCTTCTGAACCAAGCCACTAAACCATTTCACAGCAGAACCCTCAAGACAGCGTTAGAGGAAGCAATCAAAAGTAAATACAAATCTTCCTTCCTTTTTGCACTGGCTCTCAAGCATCTCCTAAAGCGCCATTCAGCACATTCAGCTTGCTTTGACCTTTGCCCCTCTTACCCTAGCAAATAATTGTTTTTGTTTGCATAGGTTTTGCTTCTGAAGCCTTAATGTTTGACTTGCAAGTTTGCCTTGTGAATCAGCCTACACACAGTTAACCAACATATTCTGTTTAAGCATTCTACATGTGACTAACTAAATGATCAGACTTATCCATAGGCAAACCATGGACCTCATATGACCATTTGCTCCTTACTATCATTCTTACTTGTCTTTCTTCAGATTGTGAGAACAACATTGGCCTGGAGACAGCCTGTTACATACAATTCCGAAATGTCCACCTCTTCCAGTTCTGAAAAGCTTGTCTGTCTTTGTTTCAAGTTCAAAAACATTAATCAACCTGTAGCTTTGTTCTCACTGAATAGCATCTGCAAACCTAAATAACCAGACTTAGCTCAGTCATTGCCTTAACCTTTACAGTGCTACTAACTAAAAAAGCAAACCAAAAAAAAAACCCCAGAAACCAAACCTGTCTCTGTCACTCTTTTTTTATTGTGATTCTCTCCAGAAAGCAAACATGGCAGGCAAGTTTAAAGCTAGCCATGCCTCATAAAATACCCTAGGAAACAGTTGTCTTTTTACTTCAAGTTAGGTTTTTGATGCCTCTCTACCCACTTTAAAAAATAAAACATGCATATGCAATCTTCCTCATGTATTTTTTTCATCTCTGCATCAAAATTTATTAATACCACCTAATAATCTATATCCTTTGCTCTTTTCTTCCAGCTAGACAAAAAAAAAAAAAAAAACTATTAGTATCTAAGACCTCATTTTCAACCTTAGTGCTGTAAAAGGTAAGATAGATGTTTTAGAATCAGCAAGACATACAAGACAGCAACATTGCACATTGGCTTTGACTTATCAGAGGAACAATTCATGATCTCTTCCAGCATGTACACCACAAGCTGTAGCTTACCTGCTGCTGCTGGCTACGCAGGTCCGTTATCTCCTTCTGATCCTCATCGTGAAGTCTCTTCATCTCCTCGCACGACTGCTGGAGATGATTATGTTCTCGGACCAACTGTGTGTTTTTCCTCTTCAAGGTATCCATGTCCTCCTTCAGCTGTGACTGGTCACTCAGCAGCCGACTGTGCAACGTGCTGTCACAGCACACAAAAAATGCTCTTAGAGACCAACTTGCAAGGACAAAGTCCTCAACTAACTCATTTCAAGCACGAGTTTCCCATCATAAAAGCAGACCAAACTGAGTTCTGCGTATTTGCGTATTTTAAGCACCAGGAAAAAAACCCAAAAACTAGAAACAAACAGGAACATAAGTATGAAGATAGACAAAAGTATACAGTACTCTTAAACCGCATCAGAAGAAATGATGGATTCATGCCACCCATCAATGCCATTTCATAGCCTTTTTAAAAACAAGCAGATAAACAAACAGATATGGTGTAATAGGAGCATAAGATAATTATGAGATTATTATCCAGAGATAAATAGAATTATTCTACTAATCACCTCTATTTTCTCTTGGGCCCGTCAGCTAAGCAGCAGCTAAAGAAAATACAGATGAAAACTAAGAAAATCTCCTGATATGCTGTTGTTTTTTTAAAAAACAACAATAAAAAAATTCCACAAGCAATAAAAACACACTATGTATGTTTCAAGTACATTCAAGTAGATAAAAGCTATCAAAGTTACTCCAAACTTAATTATGCAAGCCATAATTATTGAAAAAAAGACACTATCACTTAAAAATTAAACAACAGAGAGCTACATGAAGAGGGTATCATTCATTATGACTCAAGGAAGCAGTCCAAAAGTAGATCAGAGCATTTCTGAAGGGAGGGGGGGGAAGAAAGAAAAAAAAAAATGACTGTGTATTACTACTGCAGCTCAAATAAAGAGTGACATATGGTTACCAACAATTATTTTTGTTGTTGAAACAGAATGATTCAAACTGAAGTCTCACACCTGCCAGTAAAATGTTTAAAGTCCATATTAATATTAAAAAACCCAAACAAACACTTAACTCAGCAATGAATAGAACCAAATTACATTTTAAGATATTTTGTATTCTTTCCTTAAGAAGTGAAATACCAACATTTCCAGCAGAGAATGACTCAAAGCATTGAAAAAAAGTTTCCTTACAATTAGAAAAATCTGCTAAAAAAAAAAAAAGATTTTGACAAATTATATTCACACAATGAAACACACAATCTTTGTGTAGGTTATTAATCTACTATTTGTTATACAGATTTTGTTGGGAAATCATAAATTCTTTGGAATGGTAACTTTTTTTTTTTAATGGCATTTTAAGAATAACTGCAGGAGAAAATAACATTTGGATAGCATATTCTACGCCATTCCTTTCTTTACCCTCATAATTACTCACAAGACAAACAGGAACTGCATGCATGGATTTCAACATGCGTTGTCATGTTTTGGGCACCTGAACTCCAACAGTGAGTTTCAGTCTCCCTGAAGTTTTAAGTAGGAAACTGAACTATTCAAATCCAAGTAACTGAGTTCTTATAACAAAAATAATTACTTCTGAAACAATTAAAGCTTGCTATACTTTCTTCTGATCAGATAATTCTAGTCTGTAGTAAGTGTAAATGCAAAAGCTTGGACTTGATATCAGAAGCCTGAATTGTTGGTCTCTGAGGAATATGCCTATATACTTGCTATGCTTGAGTATTTCAATCAGTTACTGTCTTTTAAAACTCAGAGTTTTTCCTCCTGATATGAGACAGTGAACCCTTTATTACTATCATGAAAATACTGAAATGAACAAAGTATGGTTTCAGGGACTACAGAACTTCTACATAAGGTGAGCAAAACACTTTTTTTTTTAGGATAAAGAATACAAGTGTTTCACATCAACATGGGATAGACGTAGGTAATTCAGCTCTGAAAAAATCCATCTACAACGCACAAAATACCAATGCTTTGCATAGAAGTGACTAGCAAACTGAAGTACTTTAAAATCCTCAAATGAAACTAGGAATAAAGTTCTTTGTACAGAAGCCAAAAAACTTGCTATATCTGCACCTGTAGACAACCTTGAATATTATTTTCAGGTTTTGGAAGAACGAGGAGGTAAGGAAACGATGCCTAACTTTAAAACTGTGAGGAGTGATGCGTGAAAGTGCTATGTAAGAAGTAACAGCCCCCAATGAAAAAAAATGCTATCATTAAATACTAATCACATCGTATATAGATTTAAGAGAGAAACTTCAAGAATTTATCTGCATTTATACCTCTGAGCTGCCCTCCTTCAAGGGAAGGAAACACATTCTTACTTGCATCAACAGCTGATTTTTAAACAGAAATACATTCTAGAAATATTCACCATCTTCTCCCTATTTTATTGCATTTTCATGAAGGCTTACAATTGGTCTAAACCTGTGTTAAAAATGTACACAAATCAGTATGACAGCTATCACAACCTATTAAATAAAGGGTAAGAAGTTACGTTCCCTCAAATGATACTCCACTCTCCAGCCCGATGGTAAAGACTACTGGATGGTAACTGCAAGTCAGTAACTCGGCTTTCCTTATCAGTGTCCAATCAAGACATCAGGAACTTCAATCTCAAATTCCTCAAGTAAAACAAGCAATCCATACTTTATCATTTCAAATAGGCCAGAAATGTTTTATCTGATGAAGGCAAACACTAATCTTGTAATTAAAGTGGAAAAACAAAATTAAATAATTATTTGATTACCATGGGCCTACAAGAAAGCTGGGGAGGGACTTTTTACAAGGGCTTGTAACTATAGGATGAGGGTTAATGGCTTTAAGCTGGAGAAGGGGAAATTTAGATTAGGTATAAGGAAAAAGTTCTTTATTATGAGTCACTGGAATAGGTTGCCCAGGGAAACTTTTACCTTATACAGCTTTACTAATACTTACTGATAAAAATCTGCCTCTTTTGCTGCTTCTTCACACCTTTTTAGTGTCTTGGTGTGTTGATTCTGCAGAGACTGTAAGTCAGACATGGCCTTCATGCACTGAATCTTCAGTCTTTCATAATCATGATTTGGTTTTGGACTAGGCCTAGCATGGAAAAAGAACATAAAGTCAAACATCAGCTAATGAGGAAATGAAAAGTCTGGGAAATCAATAACCAATACAGAAAACAGTATCATACAACTGCTCATACTTAGGTTATATTATGCTTTAATTTAAATATTGACCATTTCACTTTAAGATGCAACCACAAATAAAAATTCACTGACTTTAACCTGTATTAGTTCTACACTGAGACACATCATCTAATAATTAGATAATTCTGCCTATCACTAAGACATCAAAACAGTTCCCTAGGAAAATCAGGTTTAGGGTTGAAAGACTTCCAATGGGACACCAAACAGATGCATCTGTGCTGACACATTTTGACCAGTTTGACTAATTGAGCATTGAATGTAAATAATTTTACCAAGTCACTCTGCTGAATTACGTATCTGATTGTTACCATGTTCTTTTAAAATACTATAGATAAATGCAAAACCATGTCAGAAACCACCTCACATTTTTGTAGGACAACCCAAATTTTGTTCAGATAATTATGAGGAATCTCCAATACAATATCATCTCCAATAAACAACTTTCAGTGATAGCCAAAGTCAGTCAAAAGAAAATTTCTGACTGAAATATTTTGAGTGTATCAGAATGACTGGGAGAGGAGAAATTTTGTAAAATCATCTACCTTGTCAAGCAACTGACCAATAAAGATTATGTCTAGAATGTGTGGTCCTTGCACATGATGCCTTTATTAGAAAAGTTATAAATTGTGCTAGAAACTAAATTTGCAGGATTATGCATTCTTGTTTTGAAGCACCAAGCTTCTAACACAGACTCTGAAATGAACTGCTTTTCCTCTACACAATCACAAAATTTTTGCACCTTTGAATTTTCCAGTTTCAAAATGAAGCTTCTGACAGCTGTCCCTGTCTCTTAAAGCTCCACAGGCAATAAAAAAAAAACCCACCAGAAACCTCAAACCAACAGAGAAAACAATTGCTTTCTAACTTAACTCTGTTCATTCTCATATCAGATGTGCTCCATTGCTGCACAGACCATCCGTTCCCCCCCGCAAATGGCTTCACTGTAAGCACTGCCTGAAAAGCAGTGAGAACTCTCTCTGCTTCATACAAAAAAACCAACATGGATTCTGGAACTGAAGTGCAGTTGGCAATTGAATCAAAACATTTCACACTACCAACAGTGAGAATTGTTAAAAAAAAAAAAACAACACGCCAGCCATATCTGATTCACGGACTTTTAGGGAGGGTATCTATGATATGAAGGTGGTTTTTAGCAATCCCATTGCATTTGGGTTACTGAGTAGTAAGGCCTTCAAGTGTAATTCCCCTTTTTCTCCTTTCTTTGGGGAGAATATAACAACAACAACAAAAAACCCTACCCTTCCTTGACTGACAGACTTTAACAACAACTAAAAAACAAATTCATACAAAGTAACCAAAATTCAAGTCTCATCTACAGGGATGTCTTCAGATGTTTTTTTAATTCACTGTTTACAGTGAATTACTGGTGACAAAAGAAGCAGAACATTATTCATACAGTTACAGACATATAACCACAACTACTGCAGTGTTATTCTTTTAAAAGACACCCCTAGTTGGCATAAGTAAAACTCAATTCAAACTGTTGATGGGTGTTTAGTGATTCTAAGTATTGATTTAAATTAGACATTAGGGTGAAATCATTGAAAGTGACACCATCTGTCCACCACAATCATTAAAATGACAACACCAATGGAAGCACAGTTTAAACCTCAGTTAAAGCATTAAGCTTACTGAGACCCATTAACGCATACTCATATTAAGCTTGCAATCATAAATTCATATTCACGCGAAATATTTCAGTGTATTAATTTTTACTAAAGGATAATTCTTAGGTCAGTCTCAAAGCTTGTCCACAAGTCTAACCGATTATATGTATTTCATATATTACTGAGGTAACACTAGCACTACTCTAAAAAATATTTTAAAAAAAAAATCCTATAAACATAGGGATACAATGTAGGTAACTACAGAAACGAGCAGACCTTCACAATGAGGAAGGAACAACAATGCCTCCAGTAACACTCTGCATTCTAGCTCATCTACACAAAATTAAAACCACCTGGATAGACAAGGCCATACACTCTGCAGAGCTGCCCCAAGGGTTTATGTACCAGCAAGAAAGTTCGTGATGCACACAGGTGGAATATTGATCAGAAGTCAAAAATCAAAACTATTGCAACAAAGCAGTCCATTCAAAGCATGTCATAGTTGACTCCTGTTTAAGTAAGACCATCACAGTTTTATGCTAAAATGCATCACAATATACAGAAAACCATGATTTTAATAACACAGACACGCCAGTTCCTATTTTGGAGGCCCTAGTTTAAATGTTAACAAAATTTCTAATGCTTTAAAATGTCAAAGTTCCAACTGTTATTCTGATATTCATATAACACCTCTTAAAAAAACCTATCAGTTCCAGTGGAATTACCCTGACCACAATAAGATTGACATTTACAAGTATCTGATATTTGCATAAAAGCTAATGCCAACTGCAGATCCAGCTTCTTGGGCAATGCCCACCCAACAACTTGAAAATGTTATCATTTACTACTGGAATTTCAACAACAATTACAGATTACACATAAAACAGTCTCTTCTCAAAGGTCGTTTTCAGGGGTTTTATTTATATTGTAGTTCTTTTCTACTACTACATAAGTAGTAAGAATAGCAAGTTTAAGTCTTGAGCACACTAAATTTTTTGGTCAAATTTTTGCTTAGTCACCACAACACACGCATGCATACAGTCACTGTCAAGTGACACAAACAAGCACAGCATGAGCAATCCCACTCCTGTTTAGCAGGATGACACATATTCATCTGATTCAGCACATCACAATCCACTTCTGTAGCTCCTCTTCCACTGCTCTAGACTTAGTCAATGCTCACTTTGGAAAGCAGCTCTTGGTTTTGCAGCTGCCAGCCTTTACAGCCAGCACAGCCCAGCCTACTAAATGTGTTGCGAACGGCAACTGTTTTGAAGCACACCACTGTGACATGTCAAGGTTTGCCTCTGTATTGTCTGTGTTTGGTATGGTCATAGTTAAAGCAGCATCCACAGCCAGGAAAGCTAAAGCCAGTTTTGGGTCGTAAAAGTCACCATCTAAATAATAATCTTCCAGCTTTCACCCTTCAGCGTAACAGCTGGCAACATCTGGGCTTTGACTTCTAGAAGGCTGAAGGTTAGTTCTATATGAGAAAAGAGAACAAAACACCAGAAAGCTTTCAAGCAGCATAGAATGTCTGTGGATGGGAGGAGCAGCTGCTTTTATAGTGAAGGGAAAAAGAATGTCAACTAATTATCTTCATTCATTTCCCACTCTTCAAATATTTGTCTGGAAGGCAGCATCCTCCATTTAACATATATCATCCAAGCACTGCCCAAATACAATGTTTATTTTGATGAGTTTTTTTAAGCTGTAAGCATTTATATTTTCCACAACAGACAAATGCTACACTGGTAGCAGAAGACTGATTTTACAATTAAAGAGAAAAAACTAGGGTAGTCTAGAGGACAGCTCATCAGAACTTTATTAATAGCATTCTGGACTATGGAGAACATTATTGTAAACTATAAAATCCTCAATGCCTAAGCTCCAGTGACTTCACATTAGAAATCCCTCTGTATAATTAAGTAACTGGAAGCTACACAAAAGATGTTGACATTGACAACCTTTTCCTCTCCCATTCCCACAACACTTGGAGACACTTAGAACACAATTGTGTTAAAGTAGCCCTCAGACCTAACTAGGGGAGAAAGGGGCCATTAAGATGACTAGCTAAGGAGTGAATAAAATGCCCAGATTCTCTCAATTCCAGTTCATGGGTTCCTATCTTGCCCTATCTCTTAAGGACAAAATTTTCATTAACCACCTGACCACATACAGAATAGAGCTGATCATGTAATAGATAGAAACAACAATAAAACACTGAAGTTCAGAGAAGCTCTGCATCACAGCGACATCTCCCAGAAAATCTGCTCTTTACTCATTTCAGATTCAGTAACAGTCTATTTTTTCCAAGGTTCCAAACATTTCTCTTACATGTACTTATTGCAGGCAAAAAGTACCTGCTCAGTGTGCCCAAAGTTACATTTATAAACATTAGTAGATGTTTAACCCTTTGAAAAATGAATGAATTCTACTTCCTACCCAGTAAAACACTTATCTACAATTAACTCATCATCTCCCTGAGTATAACTGATAACTTATCAACCCTTTGAACATAGGTTACTTTAATTTGGCAGTGGAGAGTAGTTCCTTATTCTCAACACATTAACGCTACGCAGTCCCCCAATATACGTATATAAAAAACTATATCTCCCCAAAAACACTTACTCCCTTCAACAGAAGTCCAAACCTCTCTTTCTTTGCAGAAGCACGGGAATAGCTGAAGTCTTTTTTTCTCTCCTAATTTCTGTCCTCCAGGCAAGTATTCAGAGCTATCTCCCTTTCTTCTCTCTTGCTTTCAAAACAGCAAATGCTTCAGCCACTGTCTTCTTTCTCTCCCCACAATACAGCTCAGGAAGTATAAACAACTTGTTTGCTTTCTTGTCTCAGCAGAGATGAGTGCTACTCCACTCATTCCCACAGCAAAATTGCTGGAGAAAGTGGGAATAGGCATTCAAAGGCAGCTCTGAAACCTGGATGTGGTCGCCTACATACACACACATCACCTAAATTCAAGTAGGTTACAAGCTACATACACATATTGCAATATCCCTGCTGCTTTACAGGTATGCAGGAGTCAAGATACTTGAAAACACTATTGAGGACTAAAATGTTACACTTCTTTTTTTACCTGCAGTCATCAAATGTTGATCCAGGAGATGAAAGTGCAAGTCGCTTGCGCAGCTCATCCCTCTCTCGAGTTACCTGTCGGAGCTGATACAATATCGTCTCCAGCTTCTCACTCATCTGCCTCGTGTCTATTACAGGTGGTGGAGATGATGCTTTACCAGTCGTACCTGACCAAGAATTAAATAATTGCCAGTCAGAAAAGTCCTCAAAGGAACAATACAACTTCACTAAAGAAGTTAACAGTAATTTTTAAAAATACTTGTTTTTTGTTTGCAGAATGCTGTTCAAAAATGAAACAAGTCACACAAGTTTTCATCAGTGAGTTGACACAAGAATAACTCCTGTCAGATTCCATGCTAGCAGAAAAGCCCTGTGTGTGCTGCAAGTTAAGTCTGCGTGAGTAGGTTCCTTGCTGACTCATGTGCTTACAAGCTGTCTAAAAGGCAAGGCAAGTTTGCAGTCACAATTGCAAAGACCTCAGAAACTACCATAGCAACAGAAGTCAAAGGAACAAAGTTATTTCCAATAAACAATCATGTTCTTGGGTTTTAATAAAAAAATCAATTCCATCCACATAAACTTACACCAGCAGAGAAACTGCTAGAGCACAGGGGCTCTCCTCCTCTTCCTTTAACAGCACAGAGATAGTATCAGGCTATGTGCTACGACCAACATTTATTTCTAATGCAATTCTACATTTCACATGTAGCAATTTATCAGTTCAGTATATTAAAGACATGACAGCTAACAAATAATGAGAAACGAGCTTCATTTTTAACAACATGGGCTCAAATGAGCACTTGACAATCACTGCAACTGGACTACACATCAAATTTCCTCTAAGGGGCAGTCATACATTGAAGAGTTTGGTGGGATCTTTTAATTCTCAGCTTTCTTAGTATCAGAGATGAAAGATGATACCTACTGTCTTCCCAGACAGCTATACCGATACAAAAAGTTCTACTACCGCCACCTGAGAGACAAAAGTCTGGTTTGTTGTTTCACAACATGCTGGTAGTTAATTAAACTCTAATTTTAGTTCTGGTCATCTCAATGCCAAACATACAAAAGCAAACTCAAAGATACAGGTGAAAGATTTGAATGGTAAAGGCCCAAATGTATACAGGAGATTACTATTTTCCTCCCAAAAGAGAAATTCTAGAAATAGTTTGCATAATTATAAAACTAAAACAAGTTACTGACATATGTATTAACTTGTTAGGATATACCTTTATTATGCCCTTCTTAAAAATGAAGAAAAAAGGTGATAGTAAAATAACATTCTCTGATCACTGTGTTTTCAAAGAAAGAATTTCAAAGCACAGTTATTTCATCTGACCAAATGCTAATGAGTTGCAAGGATTGGCTTTTTGGAAGGTATTGCACAACAGGAAAACTCCCTCCAACTTCTAAGAACTACCTGTGCTTTAAAGTTCCCACAACAAAATAACTGCAGTCAGGGCTATCCTGCATACAGCATCTAGAATAATACGATCCCTATTCTTGTTCCTTTCAGCTGTTACTGCAATTATGTAACGAGAATTTATGAGCACAAGCTGTTCTTTTCAACTAACTACTGCATAATAATGTATGCAAATACTCTAATAGTGAACTGAAGAAAAACATTTGCAGGAACCGCCTCCATTTTGTAGAAAGACACAAATGCACGTCACTCAAAAGAATTCTCAATGGAGGCTGCATTTGGGCTTTCTCCTATTACTTTGCTTCACTTCATCCAGATGGAGCCCCTTCATCCATAAGGACCTCACACTTAAAATCTAGTTATTCTTTCTTTTTCTAATGTAAGAACAACTCTACAGTTTTTAAGGTAAGATTATACAGAAAGCAGTAATAATCCAAATGAACTATCCTACACTCATGATACAATAAATACGGAAAAAACCCGACAGATGAAAAAAGTGAGAATGTTTTCATCTGGAATAGTTTGGACACATTAATGAGCAGGGAATTTCACAAATAAAAAAGCAAAGACGGACAAATCTAATTCAAGTACTGACAGGTTCCATAGTTTTAGAAAAATTCAGTGGCAACCTGCACATCATCTCACTTGAGCATTAGAGTACGCATAAGACTGAAAAAGTCCCCTTTTTATTCTTACAGAGAAGTTCAGAAGCGTATCTGTCACCCCAGGGCTGCTTGCAAGGAAAACAGATGAACAGGATGCACAGGGCACAAGAGGAAGAAAGACATAAATCATGAAGGTTGGTGTGCTTTACATGAAGGAAATGGCATTGGATTAACAATAGACATCACTACCATCAGTGTCAACACCAGCAGTAGTCCCACGGACAATGTCCGCTATGTAAGTCCTACACAAGCATGCAACAGCTGTTCTGGGAATCTAAAGCATAGTCAAAAGAAGCAAGAGTTATACCTCTGCTCCTCCACCTCTTCCCCCACCCCAGTTTTGACAGCATCCCAGTGACAATATTCTTCAGGCAAGGAGAATGTTTATGCGGTCTCAAAACCATGTCAAGCAAGACAAGACTGTTTTCAATAAAGACAGGCTAGTTAGTTTTAGGAAAGAAGCTTTCTTGACTAATGTGAAGCCACTGGTCTTCATATCAGAAAAGGTTATTTTTCATTAACTTGTCACTTTTAGAAAGTACATCAACAAATACTTTCCTCTCAAACGCAATGATGTTGTCAATGCATAACACCAGACATTCTAAAAAAAACAAACAAGACATCCTACAGTCAACCTCTCTTTGATCAGAAAAAAAAAAAATCAATACTCTTCATATCCTTTTAAGGGGCTTTTATAGCTGAATGCTAAAAGCCTTTTATTGCATCTGACATCCTGATGCAGTAGGAGGAAAGTGACCTGTGCTTCCAGCTTTGTATTCTTTTTCCATCTGACTGCATATTCTATACAACAGTACTTCCTTTCTGCACTTTAACCAGTCAAACTGGTCTTAAAATGTGCAAGCCTAAAGGCTAAATCTCCATTATCCAAATCATGCCACTCTTCAATAACTCATCTGCTTTCTCAGACAACCTGGATTTGTGAAAACGTATTTACTGCATGTCCTGCCAAGTGCAACTCACTCAACTGATTCAGTAAGCCTCACAACTCATTTTTCATGTGAGCTACACTTGGGCTCTGAAAAGCCAACCATATGGAAGTCACCTTCCTGGCCAGCCTCCATGTAAGCAGCCTTTCACCAACTCCTAAAACAAACTGACAGCAGAGATGCTTTGTGTGGGCACAGTGCATTTTGCCCATAATTCAGTATATGCACTAAGCCCTGAGAATGCATTGGCTTAATTTAAAGCAGGATTTTTCAGGATTTCCATCATATGCTATATGAAAGAAAAGCCTTAGAACAGAAGCTGGAGCAAACTTATCTTCCATTATTATAGTCCAAATGCTGGACTCCACAGAAAACACAAAGATCCATGTATTGTAATGTGTACCAAATATAAGTCTTGATTACTAATCATCAATGATTAAGGAGATAATATAGTCACACAAAAACAACTGTTCAGGTAGCTTCATATTTGGGGATGAGGTAGCACACTTTTTGAAAAAAAAAGAACATTAAGAGAAACAGGGCTGGGAAACTTGTTGGCCTGACCAAGATGTACCGTAATGCCAAGTCAACATAATGTTGAGGTGGGAAAATGGATACCAGTGCTTAAGCAGCCACTTTTAATAAATTCCATTACTACATCTTGAATAATAATAAACTCATTATGAAATGAAACTTGTATGAGAGATGCAATTAATGCCAAAGACAACCTGTCACAACCTACCAGAATGCTTGAATTTTATGATTACTTATTTAAACTCATCTTACACATTTTTGCCAATTCTTACTTGCAAACAAGCAGGAGACTATTCACTGCACAGTCAAGCCTTTTTCATTGCTTTCTTCAATAAAATATAAAATCAGCAGGAACGTTCTGAATATTATTTCTTTATGTCCTTGTAAATCATGACAGAAAACATGACACATTAAAAAGGCTTGCAAGATGTATTGCAATGCATGACCAAGAGAGTTTCTCCCCTAGCTCAGGAAGGAGCGAAGAGTAAAGACTTATGCCTGATGTAGAAAATGCATGCTAAAATATTTACTTTCCTTCAATAATTTATGAGAACTAGAACAGGATTACATATCAGAAGTTATAATTTAGATATATTTCTTCAGATATATATTTCAATGTGGCCTTGAAATAGTGGAGAGCACAGAAGAGAATTGAATGCTGGTGAAATAAAATACTAGTAAAAAAAGTAGCGGTACAGTGAGGAAAGGGAACTGAAAGGCAAGATAAACTCTGGGAACAGTTTTATCTGACAGACAGAAAAACCAACAGGTTATGAAAGCAGTGATTATCATGTAACACGTAAGGAGAAAAGAATGGTTAGCACTTCAGCATTTGTTTTAATGCAGAACATAACAAGCTAAACAAACCTGCCAGCATGTAACAAACTTTCTGGTTTAGTCAGTTTAAGACTTTAGAAAGCACTGAACATGTAAGAAAAGCTACAACTTACTACTCAAAAATAGCATGGAAGGGAAGAAAAAAAAAAAAAAAGGGCAGATACGTCAAATCAAAAAGTCCTTGCAGAACTTTGCTGAGCTAAAATACAATAGAGAGTAAAAACTGTTACCATTACCAAGGAAAATATAGCTGAAGCTTCTGGTTCTGCAGTTGTCAAAACTGCACACTGAAATCATGACCTAGGAAAAAAGTGTTCAATCCAAACCTAAGGGTGACCATGACTAGGGTCACCAATCAACAGGATGAGACTCCACCAGCACTCAATCCTTCAAGTCTTCTCCTGCAGAGGAGCTGTGAGCATCACCTCACCATACTGTTTAATAGCCCCAAAAGAACACTGCTGACACCAAAAGCATATCCTGAATGCACAGACTGATAAAAGGC
Organism: Coracias cyanogaster; assembly: GCA_033124195.1. Taxonomy (NCBI): domain Eukaryota; kingdom Metazoa; phylum Chordata; class Aves; order Coraciiformes; family Coraciidae; genus Coracias; species Coracias cyanogaster. The sequence continues at coordinate 47,773 of JAVSBS010027259.1, read as the reverse complement.
CTCAGGGAGAAGTGAAAGACATCATGTTGATGACATGCCATCTGGAGTGCAGGAGATGGGTATTCTCACACACTATATTTCCATTGAAATCATTATAGACCAACCAAATTTTCAGAAATTCCTCCAAGGAGCTGCCAAATGTTAAGAAGGTATAGCAAACAAAATATCATGAGTCAGCTACTCATTAGTGGTTCTGAAGCCATATCTATGCAGAACCTTAAGAGACCAAGTAGTAAATCAAAATGTTTTGTTACAGAAAATGTTTTAAAAAGAACACAACCAAGGAAAAGCCCCACAAACAAACAAAAAACCCAACCCAAACAAAAGCCAAAAACCCCCAATGCCTCTCCTAAAGGACTGCATCAGTATACATCAGCAAAGTTAATTTTTTGTAGTTAGTGTTTGTTGGTTTGTTTGGGGGGTTTTGTTTTTTGTTTTCCTAAAACTTTCACTGAGTAATTCCTGGAAACATCTGAAGTGACAGAAGTTGAGGGAACACAGCATGACTACATGTCAACCTACAGCTACCCGGAAACGGATGCCATAGAAGTCAGTGATAACACATTAAAGGTATTCAGAGTGCTTATTACTAAAGATGAGATGGTTATTAACAAACACACTGAAAATCAGGTCAAGATATTAAGGGTCAATCCTAAAGACATCTACATGATTCACAAACACAGTAAAATAGAAGGATAGTCAAGTTACTTTAAGTCTGTGGAAGAGGGTGTTTATTTCCCAAGTTAAAAGTCTTGTTTCTAGTAAACTAAACAGGTACTATTCAGATCAAAGGACAAGAAAATTACATAGGAAATAAATCTCTTTTAAAAGTTAAATACAATCATTGAGGCCAAGTTTTACAGGGACATTATTTCTGAATAGAGAGACTGATTGGCGAGGAGGTAGAACATCAAAGGTAACCACTACAGTAGAGAAGAGGATTCTGACATGGTGTACTTATGGTGCTGCTAGGACCTTTTGTCACTCATCTGTGGTCTTTCAACAGCTGTAATACTGTCACTTGATTCTTTGTCAGTATGTACTAACTGTTGAAGTATCTTTACCAAGTATAAATTTTGTGTCAGTAAAAAAAATAAGCAATAAATACAAGAGATTCATATAGGCTTTCAGGGGGAAAGAAATATATCACTATTTCAGACAAGGAAAGTGTGTTTAACTAAAAGAGTTTCATAAACCACACCTGCAACAGAACGCTTCCTATGAATAGTAAAAACAATTTCTTTATTATACACAGGTGTAGAAAGTGTGAAGCAATAAACTGAAATAACATCAACATAAAAGCACAATTGTCAAAATGAACAACATGAAAATGGGGAATGAAAGACTATACATTGTTGGGAAGGTGGTAATGTTTGCTTTGGAGTACGAATTAAGGCTGTCAGATTGAGTAATTTAAGTTGCATTTAGTGAAAACTATCTTTTACAGGTAGCCTGACAGCCTGTCAGGCTCATATGCTAACAAAGTGTTAAGCAAAGAAATACTGTAAATTGGAGTCCAAGTCAGACAAGTTTAGTGGGGATACATATATGACCACCTGATAGCTGGAAGAAAAAGTCATAAAAGTTGTAGTGCCAATGGTGCTGTTTGTTACAGACGGGTATGTAAATTCCCTTAGGAAAAGGTTGTGCAGTGATATGAACAGTGGTGAAGAGCAAGAAAAAACACTTATGACTACAAAAATGATACCATTTGCAAAGAACTCAACAGCTGGAACAGTAACAGTCTGTTAAAAGACAAAGGTGACAATATGTGATGTGGAATGAAAAGGATACAAGATTGACAGCTGTAATCAAAACAATGCAAAGAAATCTGGCTGTGGAAAGAAGGAAATTATACATGTGGAAAGACAGAAGGCCTTTTCCATTCCAAAAATCCCCTCATAAGGATCTCAGTATATTTTCAAAAAAAGGAAAACTGTGCAATGCCTTTCTGTTAAAAGCCCTTCATGAAAGCCATAGCCTGCCTCCTGCATGCAAGCTGCTGGTTTCTATTAAACAACATTTCTTTTGATAAACAAATAAATGAATTAAAATACTGTGCATTGAGCAAGGGAGGAAGAATTAAATTTTTAAAGAACTAAAGAAAAACTCTGAAGTTTCATTATGGTACTAGGACAAGCAAAAAATAGCTCCATTCCAGAAACTATAATCCTGTCACAGCATCGTATTGTTTAGGTTAGTTACTGGAGTAAGGAGTGTTACTGGAGGCTGCAAAAGTAGTGTTGGTTTAGGTAACACGGGTCAGAAAAATAACTTACCTGGCTATTGTAGAAAAGAAGAAAGGAGCCTGATTTTGTAAGAAAATAACAGGGAAAAATCTTGAAAAGGTGGAAATTGGAAGTAGAGTAGATAATTGAGAGATACACAAAACTAACAAGGACATTGCATTACTACTTGCCATAGCAAACAGATGTGATTAATTCAAGCTTAAGTACTGTATAAGTAGAATTATATTTGGCTGATATTATATCATCTACAGATAATATTTCAGAACACAAATCTCTCATCTTTCTTACAAGTCAAGAAAATTATCTGTTGGGACAGAGAAGAGATGTGGTCCAACCTCCTGTTCAAGCAGTACCATCTACGGACCGTCATCCTGGACAATGTCATTTAGGTTCAATTCAGCATTTATCTTCAAAATTATAAATATCAAATGACTAAATGCCTTATACAAACAGGCACTTTTTTCTTTGCCTTAATTTCTTTTTTTAAAAAAGTGGTCT
>JAVSBS010027259.1:0-44943 GCA_033124195.1 Coracias cyanogaster | reverse complement strand
TTGCCTTCATTTCTTTTTTTAAAAAAGGGGTCTTTATTATGTGCTCTTTTCATCTCCATTATCATGACTAGTCAAGCAGGAGACTAGCCAGCAGCTGTCATGTATAGCTGTGTTACTGGTTTCTGTCCAATTCCTAAGTGACGCTGTTGTTCTGTGCTTAGCACAACAGGCACTGAATCTCCATAAATAATTATTCTGATGTTAGAGACACAGGATTGTAGCTCCATCCAGAGAGTCTACTGGGCATAGGGAGTGGGAAGATGAAGGATGCTTCTGTTTACACAGAAAAATCTTGGGCATTATCCTAGAGCAAAGAGAAAGGAAATATAGAGAGTATAACAATTTAGTAAGGATTTGTTGCTTTGAAGGGAAGAAGGTGGTGCTGAAGCACAATGGTGAGATGCACAGATTACAGCCATTTATATTGTACCTCTTTTGGAAATCCACAATGAAAATTTGCTCTCAGTACCATCAGAACTACCTCTTTTACATGCACAGCACGAACGCTCTTAATACATGGGAAAGAAAAGGAAGAAAACATAACAGAAAAAAGGAAACATTGTCATCTAAACTAACTTTGAATGGCGGGGAAAATAGCACAAGAAAAATCTGTAAAAAGCAATGACCTGTCACTCTATTTTCACTTACATATAGATACAAAATAAAGAAGGCAGATACACCTATGGGCAAGGCAAATAAACCTATTAAGAGTTTCTTCTTCAAGTCTGCTACCCTGCTGCTAACACAGGTGAGAAAACTGGCTTCCACTCAACTGCTTATTCTACCACATGCACATGAGCCTGGAAGTTCATTCTTGCTGCATCCCTCATGTCCTGCAAGCCCATCTAGGCAGGGAAAGACAAAAAGAGCTTGGATGACACCACAGTGCTCAGGATAGACTAGCCCTCAACTTTTCTGAATCATATTATGCAATTTATATAATTCCTTGCCCTCCTCTTATATTAGGACTATGACATTACTAAAGACTGAGCTAATCCCAGCATATCCAGCTGTTCCCCATACAGAAGCCACTCCATATTTGCTCATATGTGCTGCTGCTCTCCATGCTTGCTATGGTCTTCTCCTTCCATGGGAGAATCTGAACTGCAAATGTAGCCAAGAGTCAGGCACACCATGGCTTTACACAGTGCTGAAATTATGTTCTCTCATATTTCCTTCTTCCTTTCCAAATCCTAACACCATGTTTCACTTCTTTGACTGAGATTTGAGCTCACGTTTTCTTAGAGCCACCTTTTAAGATCAGTCATCTTAGCACTACTTAAGCGTCTTAGTTCTTGGATCAGGGTCTTTTTTTCCAGAAAATAAGCCCATTGTTATATGCAACAGCTTCGTTAATTAACTCAGAAACCCAGGATAGCTGTAAAACATATAGAATCATCTCAATTTCACAACACCCAGGCTTACTTGGAATTATTTCAGAAAAAGATGGTTTCATTAAGAATGCTGGCAGCAGAAACCACCTCCAACAACAGACAGGGTGATTAAGGTTGGAAAGAAAAGATGAAGCACATAGATCTACACTTCCCTAGTTACTTTTATGAACTATGGAGTCCAAAGACGACAAATGGAAGATTGTGTTATTTCTCCTAATTAGAAGATGCTAAGATTCACTCTCTGCTTATCAGGACTTAATTAGTGGCCCCAATACTTTTCTCATTTCTTCTGGAAGGTCAAATGTGTAAATGTGTTTCTGAGCTGCTTGACAAAGAGAAGCAAGGTAGACTAGAAATAAAAAAATTAACTATTCGTGACAACCAGCACTTTGAACTCAGCAACAATAAAATAGTTGCCTTCTCTGCCCCATCAGGAAGATCCATGTGAGTGGGGAAATGAAAATATTCCTTTATATATATGTGTTTTAACATAGAATTATCAACATCAAACTGCACATATTCCAAGGCTTATATTGTCTCCAAACCACGACCCATTTACTTTTCACTGATGAATTCATTTCATAGGCTAAATTTATCATTTCCACTGCATAGGACTACCTTTGTGAAAATGTATTCCAGTGAGATGGGGACAAAGTGGGGGAAGATATGTGAAATTCATGAAACTCTATAGCAACACAGTATTTGTTGGGATTCCATTCAGAGAAGTCATATGAAGCCTTCAGGAAGCTGGCACAGTTATGACAGTTTGTCATTCAACAAATCAGTCACTATTAAAATAATCCAACTGCACCTTTGAAGTGACTTGCAAACGTGTATTAGGTTATGTTGGTTATTAAGGAAAGAAATTTTGCTATTAATATTAGATCACATTAAAAGTATTATTACTTGCAGAATAAGATGTGAGGAAGAAAAAATGATTGGGGAAAAAAATTATACTCATTAATAACAAGTCTATAACCAGACTATAAAACAACATGCCAGCATGAAACAAAGGATTCCCCTGACTGTTAATGTATTAAAAATTAAATAACTAACTCACTTTAATCAGCTGAATGAAATAAAACTATGGAGAATACCAGATCACAAGTTCTGTTTAACAGTGGGTCACTTCACTTTTAGGTTATAAGTAACTTTGATTACTGCATATACCAAAGGCATAAAGCACTTGCAAGTACAGCCATTTAGATAAAACACACAGATCAGGATTCAATATGAACTTCAATATTTTAAAACATGAACAAAACATAGTTCGGAAAGAATTCAGTTCTGACTCATATACGAGACTAACGGCTGTCTCAAAGTAACATACCAAGTAGTAAGTGTTCAGAAACAAGAATCCTGCACTTCCATAAGGTACTATGCCACAGAAAACTAATAAAACAGGAAATAGAGGCCTTTTATCTGTAGCTTGCAAGCGGTTACTTTTCATGGTGGCAAACACTAGCTGTTCATCAACCTACCTTTACTGTAGGAATTATAAAAGGTCAGGTACAGTGCATTCACAAAGTTTTTTTTTTTTAAAAAAAAAGTTTAAATGTACTTCTCCCTTCAAAAAAAATCAGGACCATGGAACTAGAAAAGACCATCTGCATCTTCTTCTATAAGGCATCACTTCATCCAATTATTCCACAAACTTACTGGATTTCACCTTAGAAGAACTTCCTTCTTCGGAAGGCTCCTTTTTGAGTCTGGTTGTCCTAAAAATTTAGGAACATTTTTCTTCCTGTTTCCAGCCCCGATTTATTCATAGCAAATTAAATCATATCCTTCCTTCAGGTAATAGCATTCAAGTGTGATCTTGATAAAAATCAAATTTTTATGTTCCTGTACTTTCAGCAAATAGTTCAGTCAACCCTAAAATCTTGCTCCTGCATGCTGGAGTTGAACTTTTAACTCAATGACTGCAACAGATGTCTACCCACATCCTTAAACAGAAAACTGACTTCCCTGGTGCTGTCAGGGCAGTCTATAGATGGCTAACAACATTGGAACTTTAAATATGCAAGAGGCTACATTCCCTATCCAAGGCAAATGACTTTTACACGAATTTCACAATAGAAGATATTTGTCTAAGTAAAAAAGAAGAAAACTGATAGCTAATACAGCAATTTCAATATCATATTGTTGTTGGAGGTGCTTAGTCCACGTTTCCTTTACCTTTAAAAAAAAAAAAACAACCCTGTCTTTCCCAATGACTTCAAAAAAGGGAAAGCAAAGCAATTCATTGCATGCAAAAAAAAAAAAAAAGTGCTAAATCTTGCAGACACTTCTGAATGTTTAAAGACTATGACCTTGGCTAATTATATTTTTAATCTCTATGATGTTTGACTACAATTGTCACATCTAAATACACATACATATGCATGTCTATATATGTTTTTATATGCACACTTAGATAAGCCTAACATTGGCATTTTTACATCTTTTACTACTATGCTCAAAGCGTAGTTACATCATTTAACATATCCAAATGTAAGAGAATTTATTGGCAACAACTGTATACAGCCATGAAAAGGCTTAACTTGCACTACCCAAAACAGGTATACTTTTTTCTGGTGAAGATGCACGGTTACATCTTAGAGTTCAACTTCTTTGATTTTATGGCTGGAAACCCTCTGCCCTTCCCAAAGGCAACCTTAAAAACGTGTTCTCCCAGCTCCCCAAAAGACACACTGATCAAATGTTAAATTAATACTTTACTCACCAATGCTACTCAGAGAACTGCTGCTTTCAGAATCAGAAGGCATTATTGACAGCACACTGTAAGTAGAACCTAAAAGTAGAAAAATAAAGACAGTATTACGTTTTTTTTTCTCTCCTCACCCCAAACCAAGCTAACCATTCATTTTCTTGATATTGTAGATGCCAAGCACCCTAAATCAGAGCGACTACACGTCACTAACACATAAAATCTAACAGGAAAAGTATCATTTGTAAATAAACATTGCACTGTGCAATGAGTAGCAAATGATTTTGGATGAAATGGTAAAAACAACTTCACAAAATATTGAACTGATACAATGGTTGTTTCAGATACAATGAAAATACATAGTTTCATCTCTACATTATGAAGATTATGAGTGATGCCTTTGGTTTCTTGTCTTTTTACATATACCAGGACCCATTTCATTGTGTAAATTATTTGTATTCTTATCCTCAAACATCCTTCATGCTTAGAAGTTTCATATAATTGTTAAATAAATTTTGCTTGCATTCATTTGCAACTTTCAGTATCTGACCTTAAAAGTGAGGACCTAGCTGCTGTTACTGATAATAGCAAGTTTTTTCATGTATTAATATACCAATAGACAGAGGTGCCTTATTTTAGTTATTTTATGAGTATGCTAGATATCACTTACCAGAAAAACTAGAAAAGCAGGGCCTACTTCAAAACCTTACAAACTAAACCGTTCTGCCATTCCTCAGAAACAAGATAAACATGCTGCAGTAAAGATGTATTTGAAATCTGGTCCATTTTCAGCACTAGCCAGGATGTGAGACCCGTCTTCATAACAGGCAAGCTCAAAGACAATTTCAATAGTTTGAGGAGCTGCCTTTCCTACAGTCCTCCATCTTACATTTCAGTATTCATTCCTTTCAGTCTCTTTGAAATTAAGAAATAAAAGCTGAGAAACAGCATGAGATTAAACACATGGATCTACTGTTGAAGTAGATTAAAGTAAGGACAGGTTGGAAAATAAGAAAGAATTCCTAATTTTTGCTTATCAACTCTGCTTCTTACTAAGAAAAGATCTGACAACTGCAACTGCTGTGGTGTTAGATAAAGGAAAGACAAGATATGATAAGTTTACCGACAACATAAGCAGTAATAGCAAAGTGAACTTAAAAAGCAAATACACTCAGCTATTAAAATGACATGGACCCCATCTTTAAAGGTGGGCATTTACTTATCTTTACAAAGACTATTACATTTGATAAGAGGAGTGATGTCTAGGCAAAAGCAAACTTAAACAAGTATTCAAATGCAAGAAGAACTCCTTCGAAGCAAATCCCCTGTTTTTATTGTCAGACATTCCAGAAAATAAGTACCAGAAAGAGAATTCAATCTTCAAGTAGACTGTTTAAACTGACAAATCCCTGTGAAAAATGATTCAAAATATACTGGTTACAAATAATTCTGGTTGATTGATGGGTTCTAAGTTTTCCGGTTTGTTCTGATTTTTAAATAAAGCATATGACAAGCATGCCACTGACACACTGGCTTCAGAAAAAAAAAACCTGCTGTGCATTTTTGCTTCCGTTTCAAACATTTTTCACGTAATTTCAGCTGTCTTCTTATTTCATTAAAGTACGCATCTTTATGACAATGTGTACTGAAATTGTATGAAAACTGTGTGGGACTTAAGTCCAATAACATCTTATGCCAAGAAGTGACGCTTCATTATACTCAGCTATTTAAGGCAAAATAGCCTAGTTCCTCTAGAAGATTACATAGGAGTCTCATACCTAATCAAACTTTTATAAATGCCAGTTAGCTGCTTCAGCCTTTTTTATAAGCAGAGAAAGAAATAAAAATCAACATTTCATCATCTTAGATCATCTTGCTTTTATTTTCAAGAAGCACAGATCCTCTCTGTCTTCTTTTCCTGCGTTAAAAGCCAGAGTCAGGACTTAAGTCAGATAGTAAAGTTTTGTGAAGCTGACTTTATCAATGGAGCCATATGACTCTCCCTAGTGATGTTCTTACAACATTAGCTCAGATTTGTAAATGCAAGATCCGGTATGCGTGGCATGTAATCACAAGAAAACATACAATTGTGAAGAGAGGAGGAATCATCTGACCCGTTCAGAATTCCTCACTTCTAACAAACAACAACAACAAAAAAATCATCTAGTAGCATTTGTCTGTCTTCCAAGGCTGTTTTATGGGTATGTTTGATTTTCAACTACACAGGAACAGAGGCCATTATCTGTAACCTGTGTGATCAGAAGCAGGCAGTATTAGGAAGGATCAGAAACAATAACCAGAGAATTCCAAATAGCATTTACAATGTTAAAATTAATTTTTAGGTACCAAACTGATATACATCCATGAACTCAATTCAAGCTAACGTAGAATCGTACTTGACATATTCTGCTTGATCAATCCAGCAATACCTCAGGAGTACCTGAAAATAGTCCAAGACAGTGTTTCACCAAGCTATAGGTTGCCTCCTCACAAGTGAAAATGGTTAAAATCAACTCAATGGGAATTCAGATACAGGCAAAAAGGCATGTGAAAAAGGCACAAGCTAGAAAAAGGCAGTAGAACACTGTTTATCATGAGCTACACAAGCACTGTATTTTAAGAAGTTGACAAATCATCCCCCCCAACTTGGCCTTGCTAAGCGATTTTCTACTTTATTTCAAATTCTTTAGAACTTCCTGACTGTCCATCTTGTCAAATTGCACAAAAAAATAAGATACAAACACAAAACCCAACAAGAAGCCACGACTACTTTTTCAGGTTAATGTTCTAAGCGCTCCACACCTTGGGGTTCACATGCCTTTCACCATACTTTTCCAAGTATTTTTCCACTAGTTTTTAACCTTGCATGCCAAAGCCCCGCAGTACAAAACTTGCTCCATTTATTTCACTGACTCCTAACAATTGCTGATATATTCTCTAAGTTCAAAATTACAACTTAAAACAACAAGATTCTGAGAAACACAGCAGATATTACTTATACTTACATGTTGTGGTTTGTTGTTTGTTTGTTTGGGGGTGTTTTTTGTTTGGTTGGTTTGGTTTGTTTTTGAAGTGACCTGTCTTTTACAAATATACATTTGTACAGAGAAGAAAAAGAGCATAAGCATCCTGACTTTACATCCTGCCCATTTTAGGGGCATTTCTTTTTTGCTCATCCAGATCTCGCTTTGGATCCGTTCCTCGGTGTATTAAACAGCTCTGGAAGAGCAGAGAGATTTAGAAAATGCTACTGTATATACTTGAGAATCTTAAGAATCCCATTTTCTTCTATTTTCAACAATTAGAGCAAGTAAAATTTCCTTACATTATTACTGTATTTATTAGATGACAGGAAGGCCACTTAAAAACTTGTAAATTCAGGAAATGAACCAGTTGCTGAACTGTAGAAGCCACCTCCCAGGACAGCAACTGAACTAGACTCAAGTTTGCCTCCATCTTTCTCAGAATATCCACACAGAAACAATCATATATCTTTTCCTTGTTATGAAAGACAATGATGGTGGAGGAAAAAAACCCAACCAAACAAAAAAACCTCTATGTCCTAAGAAGACACCAACCATCTAACCAAATCAACTTCCTCATCAGCAACAACAAATTTAGAATGATGGAATTAAATTACTACCACAAAATTAAAGCAGAACATTTCTCTCTTCTGTCTTTCTAACATTTGAGTTGTGAAACACCACGTAACACTGGGCATCACCTGTACTTCAAGGAGAGACTAAAAAAAGAAAAGCCAGCTGATCTCAAAGTAAAGCCTCCAAAACAAGCTTGCACTTGGTACCTTCTGTAAGAAAGCAGCACATTGAACAACTTCTGAGAAAAAACACACTGTGTTCAAATTGTGTTATGTAGAGATAAGCTGAATGTCAGAATTGCCATGGCTGCATAGAACATTCTCATCCTCCTCCCGACAAATGTGTACAAATGTAGGCTCTACTCATGGCTGTAAAGCACAAGAGTATTCAAGAGGATGGCAGTAACAAAGTAACACACAGGGACCCAGCTTCCCAAAATTCACTGCACATAGGCTTTCAGTTCATTAATTCTTTTTTTATATTTTACCCTCAAATATTTACAAAATTATATCTATAATTTAACTAAATGGTGACTGTTCTTCCAAAATTTGATATATTAACTAAATGACTGTGTAGGAATAATTACTCCCTCAAATACACATTTTCAGCACAGGGCCAAAGAGGAAGGTACATTTAACCTGTTTCAGTGGATGAAGAACCAGGATTTAATTCAAGAAGCATTAGGTGTTTAATTCCACAAGATGGGGAGTGCTCTGGTCTTAGCTGTTGAGCTCCTGGCACATCACCCATCTTTAAGGACTGCATTAAGATCTGTGGTATGGCTGACAACTCAGTTAAGCGTGTTTCCCAACTAGCAACACTTTGCTCCTTCTAGGCTCAGTCCCACAATGAGCTCTTAGCCTACACAAATTTCTTTTACTATATACCTCTGCTTTTAAGGATGATATTAAACAATTCCCCATGCTGCCCTGCTGTGAATTTCCATTGTTGAAGTCTTGTCTTCCTCTCTTCCTCCTCCCTCCCTTCCCAGCACAGTGACTGCCAGCTGATTCAAGTTCTTGTCAGCAAATGAATTTTCTGATGGAGGTCCAACACACCGGATGAGAGGGCAGCATGACAAACATTTGTTTATCCACATCTCCATGAACCAAACCAAACTGACTTTGGCAGGACTCCCACTTGCTGTGGGGGAGCAAAAAAGTTTGATTAGAACTGGAAATGACCCAGATTACAATGTTCCCGTTGCCTTTACAACAAACAAAACTGCCCAAGAAGCTTAAGATCACACGAATCTGCCATGCTCTGAGTCTATTTTTTTCTTGTCAGCCTGTGTAGCCAGGTGTGTCAGAAATCAAAAAAACACAGTCATTACTTGCAAGTTGTATGACGTTCAGATGCTAAACTCTGACCTCACACAAAACCTTCAATTGGGTATTTGCTTCCATCCATGTCATATTTAATTCAGATGTTTCACAGTCATTTACCTTTCAGGATATGAGTAACTCCAAAAACAAAGGTACAAACAGTAAAACAGGAATAGCGGTCCTATCAGACAAAGTTTGCTGTCTCTTCCCCTGTCTGCTTTTAAACATGGCTTTATTATTTATTCTGCACACCTACAGTTCCTTAAAACTGTGCCCTGTAGCATAAAATCCTCTTGTTTTCATGACATCATGAAAACTAAATGAACATTAAACAGCTTTTAAAATAAGAAAGCAGCTAAAAAGTTACAATTATTTCACAAATGCCTCCATCAATAACAATTTCACAGAGACGGTGAGAGTCAAAAAAGTTTATTTTCCTTTTACAACGAGGAAAACATTTTACAACAACTTATTTATGAAATATTAAGATATTAATATTAAAAATATGGGTTTGGAAAAGATAGATACTTAAGTGTTTAAATCATCCTTCAATTCTAAGCAACTAAGAATAAACTCTTGTAAGGACAGACCACTTCGTAAGGACTTTGGCACCTTTCTCTGAAACATTTAGTAAAAAATCAGCACTGGTGATAGAATACCAAGTCAGGCTGATTCTGCTTTAATATGACCATTTCTGTGAGGGTTCACATCCAGAAAAGTTAAATATCCTAAAGATATCCTGAGTTCAGGTGCTTAGGTTGCTAGCTGTCAGTCATACAGTCAAGTAGAGCATTTGATCTTTATCTGTTAAAAACAACACTAGACATAGAAAAAACTATAAAATTCCTATTTTCTTAGCAACTTATGTTCAAAACACTTGATAGTAGAATAAACCCACAGACTGATATTTCTAAATATGCATTCCTAAGTGTACCCTCTCGAACAACAGCTACACTCACTGCTATGCATATTTTTTTCTTAGCCAGGAAGCAATACAGTGAATTATACTGAAAAGAGTAACCTACGTCACTGGACTAATGTTGTACATCTTACTACAATATGAATTATGAAAGGAAGTAGATATTGGCGTCTTCAAAAAATGTTGAAGTGTGGCAGTGAGAAAGAGGAAAGGGCAAGAGACAAGAAAACAAAGTAGTTCATTTTTCTACATTACCACTTGATCATTAGGATACACTTGCTGCTGTCCACATACTTTGTTCTTGTTTACTGCATTCTGAGCATTGGGTCAAATCATCCTCTTTTCACACAAAGAAGCACAGAAAAGATTTCAAAAAAATCTTAACAGATGTGATTTTGCATAGCTTGATGTGCAACACACAATGACAGTGCTTCAGCTGACAGCATTCAAGCTATTGTGCCAGGGACGCGATGCTCTAATATTGCCTTAAAGAGATGGGACAGAAGCAATTCTCAAGAACCAAATTATCATGAAGTTTTACTAGGAGGACAACAGCTATTACCAACTGGTAACTGGAAGTTAAGAGGTACAAAACCTTAAAACTGCTTAAAAAAAAAAATATAAACAAAACCACACACAAGTATATCAAGTCAGCTAGAAATAATGGTGCTTACTACCTTCCAATCTTTTACTTCAATCTCTTGCGCTCTGTGAAACCACATCAGAAGTGATTAAATATATCTGCTGGGGCAGTAGGACCAAAGATGCAATCATAATTGCTGCTGCTATTACTTATTCAAAAAGTCCTGCAGCAATTCAGGTTCTGAACCAGAAACAACAGCTTTAACCTTTGTCGTCTTGCTTTTTGCCTGGGATGGCTTTTAACTCTACTTCAGTGAGTGCATCTTGTCTTGACAAGTCATTTGTCTCCTACACTCCATTTCAACTGACAAAAACTGCAACAGCAAATGACCATGCCCGGCTCCTATACAGTCTCAAATGTTGATTAGGTAGGGCGGTGAGATGGGTGATTATTTTTCAAACACTTATTTTAAGGCTAACTGCAACATACCTACCTACCAACCATAAAAATATCAGCATGCAAACTTGTATTACTCAGATTCTGGCAAAAGAACCATTTCCGTTCTGTAGAGCTGCACAATACTGCGTTTGCCACTAACTTTCTAACAAGAGAAATGCATATTTTTGTGGGCTGACACCCAAAAGGCAGAGAAAAAAATAACTGGCTCCAGATTCTACCCTCAGCATTTAGTACAGATAGGAAAAAGCTACATTTAAAGTCAAGTCTTCATAAAACTGCTATGCAAAACTGCAATTACCACATATTTCAGCTCATGCTGATTATACAGGTGGTCTTTGCATTATTATCAATGCAGCAGTGCTGTCTTCTGTTCTACAAGCATGTCGTCTTATTACAGCTGGCCACCTGATAAAAAAAAAAATTCATCAAATAATGTCTGTAATACAGCTACTTTAACAATACCAGTTAATCTATTCTGGGAAAACTCACCTTCATTCCACTGGTAAAAAGCCTGGTGTATCCAAAAATTTTTTCTTACATTTGTTTGCTGGATTATGTATGATAAGCCAAAGGCCAAAAAAAAAAAAAACAAACCACATAATAGCATTTTACTTCATTCAACAAGTTTTCTGCAGTTTCAAACTCTGTTGCTCTTAAAGTTATCTTCTTTATCCATGCTCACTAAATTATACATAAGAGGATATAATTAACTTTGTTTATTAACTTCCAGAGGGGGATAAATGCTCATTAAACCTCCCAGATTACTAAAATGCAGTACAGGATGTTCACCAATTCCTTTCCCTCCAGGAAAAGGAATCAGATAACCTAGGGCCTACATCTACTTGGCAAGCACATGGTCCTACAGTACTCCATCTGCACAACGTCCAGCAAAATGGTATTCTGACCAATGGCTGGATACTCCAGGTATTGCTGAAGGGTCCATGTCACCTTCAGATGAGCAGTGCACTTGTGGCAGTCAGCAGAAACCAGCAGGCCCTCATGGACCCACATAATCTTGAGCACAGTGCTTTTTGTCCCTGCAGCCATCAAAGAGATACCATCTCCAACATGGAGCAGCTACCGATTGCTCTTCTTGTACACACATGGCAGCAAGAGGGCACTGGCATACTGCCCATCCACCTCATACAGGGAGCATCTGCAAAATTCCCTTTTTTCTTCTCAGTATCAGTGCTCAGAGCACATCCCAATTCTGCCTACCCACGCAGAACTATACCCCATCTAGTCACACTTGACCCTGCTGCCTATTTCTCAACACTATTGGAAAAGATTGTGGTAACTCAGACTTGTCTATTTCTAAAAAGGTTCTCATCTGCCCTGTATCTAGATAACAACCCGTTTTCATCTGTCTGACATTAAGATAATGTAATTTTCAAGGCCACTACTCAGCCTTTCTCATCCATTTTTTGAGTTTTATTGCCAAGGATAGGGCAGATACGAAGTTAAGGCACCTCAGCAAGCAAGATGTTAAAGCACTGTCCAAGCACATTGTTCTTGTTATGAATGGTCTCTATTCACAGAACTTCAAACGTGCTGAACCTGATACTAACTACTAGAGCTCTCCTGGGCTGTAAATGTGTGGTGTATGAAGAGCTGACTGGACAGCTCTGGACAGTGACACTGAAGAAGCAGACACAATATGGACTCCTTGTAGGCTATGACTGAAGGGCGATACTACTCACTACAACTGGAGGAAAAAAGATGAATTGCGAAATATGACAAGTCATCCAGAAAAGTCCACCCCAAACCCCTTTAATGCTGAGGTACAACATTTTTAAGAACATCAAGTTGAGAGCTCAGTAACAATTCTTAAAAATAAGGAAATAATATACATCCATTTTTATTCTGGAGAGAAAAGTAATAGACATATGATGCACTAAGTCACGTGTCATTATTTGGGCTGGGAACAGACACCTCTTAGAATATCCATTCCTTTCATTCAGGTTCGACAGAAACAGTATTCCTGAACACCTTGAAATCTCCTTGCTAGCTTCTTTTAACTCCAGCTAAGAATATATTCACATCTATTTTTCCTAGCATGCTAACCAGTTCTTAAAGTTTGAAGGAGGACTTGCTAGTTGTCCATTTTGTTATGCAGCATTCCTTCCAGGGAAAGCTCAGTTTGCACAGCTATTTCCATATCTGGAGGCAATTCTTTACATGAAGTTATAAACCAGAAGCTTTGCAAGTAATCTGCCTAAGATATCTGGAGGATGACACCATCTGGCATTGGCAACTGACCCTAAAATATTTAAGTGAAAAGAAATTATGTTCAGAAAATACTTAAGCACTAGGTAGTCAAAAAGCAAGAAACTGTTTTGGGATAAAGGTGGTAAACACTAGATCCCTACAAATGCATTCTCCATCAACAACAGTTACCTTACTAAATTTGCAATGGTGACAACTAAGAAATTCAAACTTTATTTAGCTTGCACAGATACACACAGAGCGTTGTAGCTTATCATAATAAGCTACAGGTAATATGAATGGCAAAATGAAAATTTTTAAAGTAGCATTAAGTCTACAACTAAATGCTATGTATAGATTTAATATAAATTTTGGATGTAAATCAAAGTAACCACCTAATCACGTTTGTAAAGATGCCATGCCATTAAAAATTAAAAAAACCAAACAACAAAACTTAAATGGAAGAACAAACAAAAAAGCAGCTACAGGTATTTTAAACTGCAGAGACTGACATTCAAAAGACTAGGTATTTACCAGGTAACAAGGCAAGCAAACATTAATTCCTCAGGATTAGGCTCTTAAAGCATCCAGTCCTCTCATTAAGTCACTGTATCTTGCAGTGGGGTATTTCCTCTGCGGAAGCAGCTGGGGGCACACCTGGAACTGAGGGTGACAAGAGCATCCATCATGTGCCTAGCCTGAGCTTTTATCTAGCAATTCAAACTTCACCCGTAACAAAGATGCATTATGGTTCGAACTGGTGTTTTAGGACAAGTCATCAAGAACGCACATGTACCAACAGCCATCCATGAATGTAGTCTATATGTAAGACTTCATCTGCTTCAATGATAATAGTACAATTCAAGCCACATTCCCTTCCTATTCTGCAGAGACTTTTCAATAAGGACAAAGGGGTTTAACATAGTTCTGTCTTACTCCTGTACAGCAGGAGAACTAGGAACACAAGCAAGCGAGGAAGAAAGCACCTCAACACAGACATAACCACAGTCACACCACCAAAGGGATGTGCTATGTGCGGCTCAGGGAAAGAAAAAAAAAAGGCCACGTTTAGACTAGTCCTTTGTGATTCCAAGCAGAGGAGTAACATATCAAAGTCCAAAGGATTTTTTCCCTTCTTCCCATCCTATCTACCTTATCTGAACTCACCCATGTACAATTTTATCTTGTAAAGCTATCTTTTCTGAATAGCTTTCCGATTTCTGCAGCCTTGACAAGGACCAAACTTCTCTAACAAGAAATAAAACAAAGTAGTTGTAACACTCTTCTAAAAAGCAGCCTGTTCGTGTTCAAGAAATAAATCAGCAACTGATTGAAGAAGTTATGGTTATACAGTATCTCCTTATATACTGTTCTCCATATTAAATACTATAAATATTAGGAAAATTTATGAGCTGCTTGTTTCTAGCCTGAATTGCCCCTTTTCCTACAACTTGCAGTCCTTCAGAGCAGCAGATGTGGGATGGTTTGTAAGAGATGTTATCAATACAATCATTCAAACTTGGACTTGGAAATTTAAGTGGTCTAATGAGATTTGACTTTTTCAAACCATGCACTTTTTCTAGAAGTGATTCATGTTACTTGGTATGAAAGCTGGCATAATGCTCAAGTAACTTCCTTTCAACCTTGAAAGGAGATGCATACTCCCCAACTAAGCCCTTAAAGAAAAAAATTGTCCTTATATTGCCCTTCTTAGCTTGCTTCAATATTCACCTTCTAAGTATCCCTCCTTCAAAAAAACAACAGAAAACACATCCTGAGATGGTTTCATTAATGTATGTCAGAGAAGGGCTTTAAATTCAACTCTGTTGTATAGTTAAAATGGGACAAACTACCGGCGCTTTCACACAGACGGGGGCTCATATCCAAGCTTCTTCTGTCTTTCTGTTTGCAGTGATTGTTACTTGGAGTGGTTAGTAACATATATCTCAGCTAAATAGTTTAATCTAAGATTTCTTGTCTCCTAGGCAAGTTCCTCCCTGCCCCCCTCAACACTCCACTTAAGACAGTAAAAGTAAGGAACAATAAAACATACAGCTTTTTTAATGCCTCCTAGTGCTGTAGAGCAGGAAATCCTGCTGCCAACTGTAATTCCATATTAAATACTTATGTATTTATTCTGTAGGCACAGAGTCCAAGGCTCAGCTCAGTAAAAAGATATATGAGTCCCTGTTACCCACAGACTTCAGGCCTAAGTCCTCTTCAGGACACTAGCAATTACAGGAAGGTCATCAGAACTGCATGAACACTACTAGTACACAGCAAGTGCTGCAGACAAAAGAAATGTTGAATCCATGGCAAAGTGACTAAGGCCCCTCTCTAAAATTGGACAAACGGGAGCAAATCTTCTGCGTGTGCCTATACAGGACATTTCAGGACTGTACAAGTTTTCACAAAGGTAAGAGCAGACAACTTTTGAAACTGATATGACCTCAGAAGAAGGGGTGGTAATGATATCAATTAAGAATATATTTGAACCATAGACCGTACTTTTTCAGAAAACAAACACAGATATAAAAAAGAAACCGCACCTACACTCTCATTTCAACAATGCAATTAAATGTGTCCTTAAGTGCTCCACCATACCGATTATTAGAGAAGTCTATTACCTATGAACTATTTACAAAAATAATTTGTTGCAGAAATCCCCGGAGGTAAACTTCATGCCTCTTCTAGTTACAGCTGCACCACCCACAGGAACTTCTCATCCCTCACCAGAGGTAACCTTTGGCTGTGATGGCTGCAGCAACAGGCTGATAACCTCCTCCACTGGCACAGGCACTCCCAACACACACACAGAGTAACACAGGAAAGTACCTCTTAAGTTTTGTAATGACAAAAGTAACACAGGTAACTGAATACAACAAAAAGCCATCTTCTCCCATGTACCAGGGTGGTCACACATGGAAATGCTCACTCTACCCAGGAGCTAAGAGCAGAGAATGCTGGCAAAAACGGAACTCACCTGGAAGCAAAACCAGCACCCATTCCTCTCCCCCTATTGCCTCTTCTCTGCAGGAAACAAGTGCTGCTACTTTTCCTTCATTCACAGTCACGGCAGGGCAAGGAGGAGACAGTGTCCTCAGCCTCTGCTGTGGCTTGACAGAGCAGTGAGGCTGCCCTGCATGGCCACATAGTGCTTCGCAGAGCTGAAAGAGTTTGCTTGCTTAGATATTCCTACAGGCTCCTTCTACCGGCTTAATCTTTTACACAATTCCTTGATGACAGTCCCTGTTTGGAGACTAAACCAATTTTTGAGTCTAGAGAGGAGTTATCCCACATAGTAAGGATATCAACATGCTAGAAGGGCCTTTTAGCCCTTTTGAGATTACTATTTCGGAAGAACGCAAGCATAACTGCTGCAACTCTAACAAGTAACAGGGTGGCTAATGACTTCAAAATAGCTCAACCATGACCTTTTAAGCCAATAAGTCTGGGTTACCAGGCAAGCAACTGTAGTAAGCATACAAAGAATAACAGGGTACTTGAGGTACCAGTGACAGCCAGGCAGATCTTAGTAATGGGAGGACTTTTATAAGCCAAATATTCACCATAAGATCAACTATAAGAAAAGGAAAAAAAATGCCTGCAATACAGACAGCCAAATGCTACTGGCTCCATCAATTCTGGAAAAAGTCTAAAAGCTCATTGCACTGCTCATGCACCTACAAAGGACTGAAATCCCACTCTTACCAGGCAGCAGTAGCATTAGCATTACATGACAGCACACACTGAGCTCAGTGGAGTGCAGCAGGCCTCCCTGGAGCCTGTGGAAGAGACACAGGCTAAAAATCCAGCAAATCCAATCCACGTTCAGCACGCCATTCCAAATGCAAATACAATTCCCTAGTCCACTACAACAGTGACAGGGGAGAAGACAAAACAAAACAAAACTACAACACTGAAGAAGCACAACATGGCATGTTGGACAGCACAAGTCAGAGCTGTTGAGGGGAGAAAGGCTGGCCTCCCGCCCAAGAGGCATGACTGAGACAATGAACAAGTCAAGACCTGTCCTGTTTGGTAAGTCACCTGGCTGTCACCTTCTCTCACCTTGGAGAGAGGTACAGATGAGGACACTGCATCCCCATCACCACTACGATGGAGTCAGGATAGTTTTAAAATTTAGGTTCAGCTACGGGTGCCAGCACAGATGTGTCTTAAATAAGCATGCTAGGTGGTCTGAAGTAGCAGATAGGTTGCATAATACTTTGCAACCTCTTCATTTAACCATATAAAAACATCCACATTTTACTGTTCCCATATTAGCAACAGAAAAGGGGGTAAAAATTGTGCCTCTGTAGGTAGCCTTGAAACAAGATTTGCTGTGCAGGCTTAACATCAGGCTTTGACACCTCTTCTCCACTTAAAGCCTCCACTGAACCAGCCTTCTTTACATCTTCCTCCTTCAACAGGTTCTGAAGATAATGGGGATGTTCCTAAATAACATGATGTCACTGAGAGCAGCTGCCATCAGGATCAAGTGTATCATTTTGTTTCCCATTCCACGCTTGAACAGCATAAGGAGAATGGCAGTGCGTTTAAAAAACAAAAAACAAGATCCATTGTATCCATTGTTTTCCCTCACATGCACACTGCTTTCAGTATAAAGCACTGATTACATCATAATCAAAACCATGCAATTCCTGTACAATAAGAAAAGCCTTCCCCCCAAAAAAAACCCTTAAGACCTAAATGGAGATGACTTAGCATGCTACTATATCCATAACCAAATATTTCAAACACATTACAGTGAAGACCAAATTGAACTAGTCTGTAATACGAAAAACTGCTTACGAAATGACTATATAAACACAGGCTGAGATGGATCACTGTTTATAAGTACAGGATTAAAATCTACCCTTTCATGACTTGCATTATTTGCATTGATACTGTAACTCTTTTGTACAAAACACTGCATCACTTATTTATTCTCGCATAGTACAGCATCATCTCCTGTGGCTACAGAATTATTTTTATTCTATATTTCCCTAAGAAAAATCAAGCATATTCAAGATACTTGAATTACAACCAACCAGGTTACATTCGATTACAATTCATCGACATCCATCTGTTCTTATGTTGCTGCGGGATTTTAATGTCAAGAATACATAGCTGGTGAAAAAAAAAATAAAATAAGGAAGTTTAATTGTGTAAACTTAAGTATGTAAAAGCAAATAGATGACTGCAGCTCAACTCAACAGTTCCATCTTTTCCAATCATGCTGTAAACCACAAGTTCCTCAAGGGAAATACTACATCTTCTCTTTGTTTGCGAAGCATCTTCCTAAAGCTGACATTTTGAGTACACTAGAAGATTTGTTAGAAACAAGAGTGAATATTAGTTCTGATCTATTAGAAAGTGGTTCACATTTCAAAATCCATAATGCAACAAATCCCAAAAGGGTTTTAATGTCTACAAAAGCATATAACCATCTCACTTCTTTCATAAATAACATCAGTGGAAAACTTCAGAGAAAACTTAAATTCTTTTACTGAAAAAGTTTATAGCATGCAGCTCTTCAAATCACTGCCTTTCCTTCCTGTGCTACCCTTTATCCTGCTGGGAAAACAAATCCCACAACTTTTCAATTGAAGGGCTAAATTTGCTTAATAATTAGTGGTGCTTATGCTGATTCTGTTTTACTTAAAATGCAGAGAACCTTCCAGAAATATTTAATAAATCAGAATTTTTAAAAAAGCACAGAATAGAGATAATTGAAAAAAATCAGGGAAAATAAATCCAAGCTGCTGTAGAGACCCCTTAAAGTAAGAAAATATTTTTTTCCCCATCAGAGAAAATATTTAAGTCTTTATAGACTTTCAAATAGGTTCAGACTTCTCTGATCGAGGGCAAAATCAGATAACCTACATCCTACTATCCTCAGTATGAAGACAACAGGATAAATGCACCAGATTTAATCCAGAGAGCACTGTTACTTTTTAGCACATTCTCTGCATGTATCCAGTACCGTATTCTGAAGGGTAGGATTTTGGAGGTTGGTCATACTCACTTACTTTTCAGTTTCATAAAGTCTGCTTTTCTCCATTCCCTAGACAAATTATCAGAGGGAAGGGACTCAATGTACAAATGCAAATGAACGTTGGGGAAAACAAACAACCCCACACAAACACTCTCCACGCACCTAACAAGAGTTGCCCATCTCAGCCACCTGCACTATAAACAAGTCCTATAATATAATAAATAATACAATAAAGTTGCTACCTTCCAGTAGACTATTAGAAGAAAGAAGAGTGTAAACTGCTAATGTCTCTGCCCTGCATAGGCAAACTCCCTGCGCTACCAAACCACCACACCAGAAAATCAAGCTGGTGACTTGCCACCCGCTCCACACATGTATAACACAGGAGCCGATTGTTCAGTCTTTGCAGCTATCCGAGATGAACTGAACAGAAGCATCCTCCCAGGCATACAGGAGAGGCTTTACAATTCAAAACAGAGTTCAAGATGCACCCGAGAATAACTTGTTTTGTTTTTAAAACATTAGAAGTTTCCTCATTAAAAAACACAGCTTCAAGTGCTTTTTTGGTGATGCCATGCGGAAAAAATTATCACATGGAAAGGGGAGCCATCAGTCAAGTTTTGAAAAATAAAACCTGGAATATCTGAGCTACCATTGCCTTCTGGATAGGTGAGAAACATCTCTGTACTGGATACCTGTATGAGGGAAGCATATTGTATTCAACACGACAAAGAAAGCATCCTGTCTGCTTACAGTACTCACGTCTTACCTGCTACTTGTACGCTGAACCCTCGTATGCACTCCCACAAGTGTAAATACTAACCACTACTATTAATCACTTCACATTTGGACAAAGTAGATCAGTATCATCTTGTTTTCAAGACGAGAGGATTCTAGTCACGACTTACATGCTTTTAAAATGTTATCTCCCCCGTTCCTCAGCTCACCATAAGAGAAAATATTTGCACAGATTAAATGATCACCCACCGATTCATGCCTGCACGGCAAGTATGTGCCCTCTGGCCAGCAAGGTTCCGAATTCATCAGAAACAACATGTCAGCAGATATGAATTTGGGATGATTTCTCACACACACATAATTGCACAGTTATCACCTACACAAATGAACAGCAGCTACGAATAAAGGTAACATCCAGCAAATACGCAGCCGCGACAATGGGCAGCTAAAAAGAATAAAAGACTCGATATTTCAAAGAATCGCTGAAGACAAACATTCGAACAGGAAGACTATAGAACAAACAACTGGGCCATCATGTTTTACTGGCACACGTAGAAAAGCACTGGAATTTGCCTTGTGTTTTCAAAAGTACAGTGGATGATACAATCTTCCCCTCCCATCAGATAGGGGGAAAAAACAACCAAACAACAACAACAAAAAAACATCCTAGTAAAACTAGCAGAAACAGGGTAAGGAAATCCACACTGGCATCAGCAGTTATTTTTAGCCCATTAGAACACTGGAATACAATAGGAAGAGGCAACCACACTCCTTCACGTTCCCCCACAAGCAGAAATAAGAGCCCTAAGGAACCTGCTGGCCTTGTACTACTCTCAACCCTTCTAAGTGGAAGTGGCTCCTGTGTCCTCCTGTCTTACTGTAGAAATAGATCTAGTCCTAGCTCTTAATCACCAACTTTCATCTGCTTTCTGAGACATTGCTTATCTTTTTACTGAAGGCAACCTCTTTCATCTTCCTACTTTTTAAATTCT
The DNA here is from genome assembly GCA_033124195.1 of Coracias cyanogaster. Classification (NCBI taxonomy): domain Eukaryota; kingdom Metazoa; phylum Chordata; class Aves; order Coraciiformes; family Coraciidae; genus Coracias; species Coracias cyanogaster. The sequence goes on along the minus strand of JAVSBS010027259.1, from coordinate 24,018 downwards.
TGCCTGTCTTAGCAAGAAAAAGCTAAAAATTTTCATCACTGTGAAGAAGGGAAGCTCTTACAATTAGTATTTTTGGAGAAGAGAAAGAAAAGTTCTGTTCTGAAAGCAAACAGTTAATTTCAATAGGACCAGGAAGTTCCTGCCATGGCCATTGGCTCCAAACACACACATGATCATCTTTCAAAACATCCATCATCCCATCAATACTCCTAACTGGTTCCCACCCAGCAATCTAGTAGTCTATTTCCAGGAGTAGAGACCATGCCTGTGTATCTTCTGCTTTCCAAGAAATAAACTAAGACACTTGCACACTTCTTTTCTTTTTATATATAATACTTCATGAGTATATATACTTCAGATAAAGTAAAAATGGAAGTTTTAAACAATAACAAGTGGCAAGACATCATTAGTAATGCAAGTGGATGGCTTATTTGATTTGATTTACCAAGGTGTTTTTTGCATTATGAGGGGAACATATGTCATTTGGAATAAACAACATCATTTTTCTGTTGCAAGTCTTTGCACAGGACAGTAAGAATGGCTGGATTATTTTCTTTTAAAAAAAAAAAAAAAAAAAGAAAAAATTATCACTGCTGATACACAGAAGCAAAATTAGGTTTAGGCTTACCTTCCCAAAACTATCAACTGTCAAAACCATGTAATTTCCCTATTCCAAATTCTTATTCCCTCTATCATTGCAAGATCAGTATCTTAAAAGTGAGTGCAGTAGTTTGCATTTAGAAGAATATGAATATGCTTCTAGTGATGACTGAAAAGCATTATTACTTTTAAAATTTCAGATGAAAATTTCTGTTAGAACACAGCATGTCCATTCACTGTAGACAATACATATATTGTTCTTCCCACAAACAATGAAAATAAAGAAGAAAGATACGTGAAGGATTTAGACAGTCTGAATTTTTAGCCAGTAATACTCAACACGAAAAATAAAAATAGAAATCAACCTTAAGAGTTGTTAAATTACTGGGCATCCTTCCCAAATTTAACGGGAAGCAGAAAGTTTTCTGAGAAACTGCCAACACAATAATATCACTCACAGCGGCTCAGAGTCTGGTCTCCAATAGTAAAGCTTTGAAAAAACAGAAGTATCCATAAACACTGCGTTGTTGCGAGAGATGCAGGCATGGAAGAAGAGGATAAAAAAAAAAAAGAATGGGGAATAGACTATTTGCAATGCAGCATGCTAATTAACAGCACTGGCAAGTCTGGCAAAAATCCCATGGTGTGAAAGGAAACACTCACCTGTCCAGTAGCAACGTCAATGCTAATACATTCTTCAGCATTGTGCTCCATACACCAAACTTCAGGGCACTTGAAGGAACCTCTGGTGTCCCTGTGACTAGAAGGTGTAAGCACAGGCAGCCTCAAGTATTGTGAAACTAGTGTAAAGAATAAGGGTAGGATGGGTAAGCATGGAAGTTTTCTCAACTGTGTGCTCTGAACCCCATTATGGCACAAGCTCCCCTGCCACCATGACCACTGATCTCTCAGTGTGACAGCTCAGCCTGAAACAACTCTCCACTTCACATATCCACAACAAGAAGTAGGTACAGTACAAGAAAAATCCAGAAAATAAAATGCAGCCATGTAAATAAATCTCTAAATGGGTGACATCTTTTCCATACATTTTGGTATTGTGCATACATACTAAGTTAAAACCTAGAGACTAAAACACCAATTTGAAAACAAAAAAAAATTCACAATAGCACATGGCCTTTTTTCCAAAACAAACTAACTAACAAAAAAAAAAAACAACAAAAAAAACCAAACAAAACCAGCCAAACAAAAAAACTTTCAGCAACCTCAAAGCAAAAAGGTCCTGGATAGTACAGCCCACAATTGCAATTTAGCACGCATATGCTTTCCACAGGTGTAGTCAAGCAACATTAAAGCTCTAACAGCATGTTTTAAGAGGAATAAGATGCATGAACCAGAAGCCCTGAAGAACAAACAAAGATGTTCATTTTGAAAAGTCCTGTTGCCTCTGTGTTTAGCTGTGAATGGCAGGAAAGCTGTTGGCATGGCTTGTAGACACATACAAGACAGAAGCTCCAATATGGCACTATTGTGGCTGTTAAAAAGGCAGGCCCAGAAAACTGTGCTTATTGTCTCAATACAAATGCTACAGAGGAATGGGTGTAGCAAAAATTTTAGAAGGAAGAGCTCTGAGAGTGCTTTTAGACTGCTGGAGGAAGGGGTAAAACTGAGAACCTGGAGAAACCTGAGCTACAGCTGGAGTCAATGTCTGTGTGTCTTGATATTCCTGTCTGCTCAGATGGCAAATGGTGCCACTGGAGGAGATGCCAATTGCCACTTACTAGACTAAAAGGCAAATGTATATTCTAATGTTTCATCTTTTACTAAATCCATGAATATGGTAACCTAAAACATAGCAGAAGTAAAGTTTCTCTCTCCCCTAAGATGCATGTCTCACATAATGTAAGTGGAACATCAGTGAAGCAAACAGTAAAGCCAAGTGGTCCTCCTGCTGCTCCAGGACTCTGTCCCTACATTTGCCTGTGGACTGAAAAAGAAGCTGCTGACTGTTCAAATCTGAGTCTTCACACAAAGGGGACTATCATCCTCATTCTGCCTTTTTTTTCCTCAAAACAGCCAGAAGACCTCTTTATGACCTGCAGAAGGCATACCACCAGCTCAGCACAGCCCCTGCAGAAGATAGCTGCTGTGCACCACCTAACTCCTACTTTCAATCTTAGTGACTTCTTTTTTGTGTGTGGAATAAGCCAATGTGTAGGATTAAATGGTCTTTGTCTTTTCAAAACCTAGAACTATGTTAATTTATTGCAACTTGCTCATTCTGAGATCTGTTCTCACTACTGAAATATTATACTAGCACAATTAAAAGGACTGAGAATGGGTACTATTTATGTTTCATATCTTCAGTAAAATATTAGGTAAATAATGCTGAAAAATAATCTCCATCTGAATGTCCTGCAGTGGTATACATGACAGATGCACTAAATGTGTGTGTAGGTACAAAAAGGCTCTGGAAAATGTTTCAGTATCAGCAACACATGTCACTTTTCTCACCAAAAATATTTTTAGAAATAAGCTGAATTACAAATAAGAGTTTCATAAAAACAAACAACTTCAAACTGGAGCCCCACTTGTGTCTTCAGTCAACCAGGTTTTCTAGAACAGCCTGGCAAGGTTCAGAATTGACACTTTCAGCTGTGCCCCATTTGACACAGACTCTGCATAACCAACACTGTGACAATAAATTAACTTCTACAGCAAAAGTTAGGCATTAATGCCCCTCACTCCATCCAAAATATAGACTGTGGAGCATGCAAAACACAGCAATTTGTTTGACTCCGCAGCTGCAAACTTGATACTGCAACACAAACAACACCGCCAACATAAAACCTCTTATGGGACTTAGAGGAAAAGTTCCACAAGGCCTTCAAAACAAATAATGAAAAAAATAAGGGTGGGAGGGTGGGCGTACAAAATTGAAAACATTTTCTGAGGATGGCAACTAGCAAGACCTCACTTGTAGAAAGCCATAGTCATCAAAAGCCAGGTTTGTAATGCCTTGCTTTTCCAGTCTCAGCTGCTAATAAGACTGTATCACCTATATATATTATAAATTGAGAAGAGTATGCATTGATATTCCCACACTTGCATATCCTGAAATTCAGTATCACACTCAGAAGTACCTTTCCTTTCTAGCAAACTATGATTTTGGTAAGAGACATAGAGACCAACGACATTCTTGAAAATTTTTCTATAAGCCATTCTTGCTATTGCCAATCTGTTACCAGAATGTAACAGTCTATCTCTACAAAAGCTGTGTCGGGACTAACATAAGGTCTGTAAAGCTATGTAACAGGAATGCCTGCTACAGGTTCTGTACACAGCTAACAAGGTAATACGGCTCGAGAAGAAATTACTCTACAGCACATATATGGCTGTAACAAATACACCCTATGTGGAGGGGGAAGCAGAAAACCAAAATACTTTTATCTGAAGGAAAAAATAAATTATCTTTCCCCTTTCTTGTGTGGCTTTTAATCAGTCCCCCCAAAACCACAGGAAACCCAGGTGGTTAGGACTTCAGCTGAAGAGCTTCCCATGCTACTTAACACTAAAAGAGGAAAGTGGGTTATGACACCACCACAATCAAACCAACAGAAAAGCCTGAATTTGGTCTTAGAATGTTTCACTTCTTCATGTTGCACAACTCTTACCAGGAACCAAATAAGGTAATGGCTGGATTGGACATCAGATCATTTGATTTGCCAGTAAAAACGTTTCTCCTTCTTAAAAGGAATTTTGGCAGTTTATTTCAACTAGGTTTTGCTTGTAAAGAGCAACTTTCTGTATTTTACAGCTGAACTACTTCAAAGAATGGCTGAATTACACCAATCCACAGTTCAAGCTGTAGATCAATGCTATAATCAACTCACTCAGAAAGGAAGAGGAGTAGTGCAAAGGAATTATAGAGGAAAAAAGAAACACTACTCAAAACTTTTCATGTTATTTTTCCATTTGCTTTCCAAAACCAAGCAGGAAGTCAGAATAGCCAATAAAATAGCCCACAAAGCTGCCCAGCACCAATGCAACTTCTTAACTTTCCAGTACCTTTCAATGCAGCCTTACAGTAATGCATTTCTGCTTCTGCTCTCTTCCAACTCATCTTCCATGTCAACTCCAAAGATTACAGGGTGATTGTACAGACAGTAACTCATATACGCTGCTCCCAAGTCCTCCCAACCCAGCAAAGCTTTGTTATTATCACGTTGCTATTGTCTTCCTCATCAAGTTTGTGTTCCACAAACAGGTCTCTGATTAAAGCCAGACATGTCTGCTTAATAACCATACTCATTATCACCTCGTTTGAGGTGCTGACTGTGTAACACCTGATTTTTGTTATTTTTACTATGTCAGAGCAATAATGTATTTGTTGCACTCTTAAGCACGGCTTTTGGGATGAGTGAAACCAGCAAGCAAGTGCTCATAAAATGAAATAAGCCTTCAGCTTGAAAAAAAAAAAAAAATCAGAACAAAACAGCACAAAAAAAAAGGCACAAGGGAAGTGTTACTTTTCCAAGGGCCATATGATGGACCAACATATATTCTATGCATATGTATCAAACAAACTATTCAGCTTAGTCCTTGCAATTTAAAAATATGAGTTAATGCTGCAGGGGGTGGGGAGAGCTAAAGAAATGATAGTTATGTACACTGAACAACCAAGTATTACTGGTACTTTATTAGTCAAGCTGCAGAATGTATTTGTATTAAAGTGAAAGAAGATACAAAATCAGCCCTAACAACTTTAGAAGCAATATAAATACAACACGAATTCATGTCCTGTATGCAGACAAGTTTAAATACTTTAAAAATACTTCATATGCTTCCTAGCACAGCAGTAAAAGGAAAAGCTCTCTTATAAACCAACATACCCACAAACTATTGCTTTTCCAAATGCTTGAAACTGTAAGACAGTGTGCATGTACCAACATTTTTCTGTTTAAATCTTATTGTCAATACCAGGACATTTATCCACACAGGTCTGGAAAAGGTATCATGAAAAACACCCCACAGAGTAAACAGACTTCCTAGTATACTTTTACAAAAAGCATCACTGGCATAAGCTAAAACATAAGCACAATACCTGCAAGAACACAGATTGAAAATTCCAAGTCTGCCAACCCACTCACTACAAGCTGTGAAGATCACAGAAAGCAGACACCTTCACAGCCAAAACCAAACAGAACACATCACAAGATATCCCCTGGACTATGTGCTCCTAGTGGAAACGTAACCCAAACTGCATGCTTTACTGAAGCGCAAGTCAACAGGAGGCTGGCCAGCTGGTTCCCCGCTCCTTAAGCAACGCAACCAGCCAGGCCGACAACAAAGGGCTGTTGTTCTAAGCCAGCACCAGGGCAGGAGCTGAACCAGTTGGCCCAGTACCCTACAGTGGTCTGTGGGACATCAAAGGCTGGATGTGACCTGAGCAGACAATTAGGATGTGTGGGTGTAGAGTTACAAAATTCTAAGAGGTCACTCACAGACACACTGTAGCACAACCCCTTTACAAAGCAGTATTACTGGCTTCTTCGCAAACCTAGCGTTCAGGTTCCCCCAAATCTAAGGAAATAACTATGACACTGGGTTTTTCCTGTATAAAGCTTCCTGCAAAATTGAAGGGCAATTCCTGAGATGAGCTAAGTAGCATTAACATACATACAACATTGTTTTCGTTTGTAAAGAATAGATACTGTGATTCTTTCTCTTAAAGATCCAGGTAACCATGTTAACTGAGACACTGATGAGGAATGAAGTGAGTAGCTGTGAAGTAATTAGCAAAGACAAAAAAAACCCCACACAAAAAAACCCCAAACCCTCACACCCTATTGCCAAAGACACCCAAGCTGCAGCAATAAAGGTTCTCAGTTCTGTACATGTGCTGTAAACAACTCAAGACATAACTCCTTACAAAGAAACCCAGTTGTGCTTTCATCTCTGTTAAAGATACCGTCAGTGCCAACACCATTTATCCCACTACACAGCACTGCCCTTCTCATCCCATGGTGCTGTCCCAGAAGGACTATTTCCTCTCTCAGTAATGCTGTTCTTCAAAATATAACTTCCCCTTTCAACTACCAGTTCCGAACAAGTGTGCAAAACTACTGAAGGCAAACATGAAGCAAGCAAAAACAGGGCCAGGATGGCAAGACACCTCTACGCCATACCAGTTTTCTAATAAAATAAAGATTAAAAAGTTTTTAGATTATCCAGTAGTAAAAAAATCAGATCAGATTTCTTATTTCTTCACTAACTCTTAGCATGGCTTCAGTAAGGCTAAAGATCACTTGCTAATCTGAGATTAGCTCGAGTCACCTACTCTGAACAGTCACATAAGCATGGCAGGTCTTCATGCAATCCCGTACTAGGGAGGGTCACAGTGACCACCTCTGGCCTACTGTAAAACACCCTGAACATCTGAGTTACTTGGCTTTATTTTCTTTCTGTGGCAAAAAGCAAACCTTGTGGAGATTGCTACCACATGGCAAAAATGCATGACAACTTGGTTTTATGAATTGCAATTTAAAAAAAAATTAGGAAAACAAAGTTGTTACCTTGATATGCTTACAATCAGTATACAAACATGCATATTTTCATATTGTTAAAATCTACGCTATGTCTTGGTTAAAAGCAACTTCAATTTCCTGATTTTTAAGAGAACTTTAGAAGTTATTATCCCATGACTCAAGTGCTTAATATGAAGTCTCAAATAAAAATGCAGAAACCCTCAAGTTTTAAAAATATTTTAATTCTTGACTTCAGTTCAGCATCTTCTTTCATATATAAGATCATTCCCCTGTAGGATCTTTGAAAGGATCAAGGAAGCACCAAACTAGGGCATTTAACTTCCAAATGCTGCCAAAAAAAATGGAATGCAACTGACACTATGAGAAAGCAAATTTTGTTTGCAAATTATACCAGGAACTCAGGCCCTGGTTTAACAACATTAGGGTCATACTTAATCATATTAACTCATGTAAGCAGCAATATCATTATAAAACCCAAGAGAGGAAGTGCTCTCTTGCGTAAGAGAAGCATATGTTCATGCACCTTGTTAAACTGAACTGAACCTTTTAAGTGATGCTGTTTAAGGTAGGCATTTAGGACTTCCTCCCCTCCATCCCCCCCCGCCCCCCTTCCTTGTTGTTTTCTTATTTTAAAAACACAAGGGATTATCTTATTGAAACTCACTTCACCTGAAGAAAAATCTCTTGGGCCCAAACCAATGTTTTTATGAAGCTCAAAAACAAACAAACACACTTCCAAACCAAAACCAGTTCTACAGTTAACTGCAGCAGTTGAGATGAAACTAACCCAAATATGACAAGTATTTTCTTTCCTTTTCTTCTCTTACCCAAATCATTACAGACAGAATTCCTCAGTCAGTCTTCACAAGGCTGCATCCTGAGAGTTCCAAGAATACAGTAAATGTTAACTACTGCACATTTAATTAAACACCTCCAAATCGCAGCTTTTAGAAACAGACCCATTTTAGCCAGGACACCACTAGGACATAAAAGTTAAACACAACCACCTTTACCATCATAGTTCAACCCTAGTATCATAGTTCAAGAACCCAACTAGCTATTTCTGAAAAACATTCCATTTTCCAGAAAAACACAGATTAATTTCACTAATTAAAATATTGTACACCCAACTCAAAGGTATTTAGTATATTCATATCGATACCAGCACTATGTTCAACAGCAGTAAATCTCACAACATAGGAAAGCACTATTTTTCATAGCGTTTAATGATCTTTGAAATGCTACTGTGGTCACAGACAAGTAATTTCTACTTGCTTTTCCTTACTAATTAAAAAGGCAAAGAGCAATAAGCAAGATGACAGAAGCCAAGAGCAAGATGAAGAGAGAAATAAACCAGATGGCATGGGAATATATTTATAGATACTTAAATTATTCCTGAATTATGAAAAAAGAAAGATCAAAATGTTTTCATTTGCCCTATGATCAGTGTTATTTTAGAAAGGAGTTTTCAGATATATTTATGTAAAGTGGATTGTGAATTCTAATTAAGATAAAGCTGTAAGCCAGGCTCCTCCGTCATACAATTAATCTTAAATCCAGCCTCTAGCCAAGCAGAGTACAGATGGAGGGTAGACACATGTAATTACAAAGTCCATCAGCAGTAAGCCACTGGGAGAGGTTGCAGGCTTTCCTGTATTTCTTCTTTATACTGGATGGTAGGCTATTTTTGTCAAAATATAGCAGGAAGACACAGCTACTGTGATACAGACACAGCACTTCAATATTAGCTTTAGTTTGCATCATGTATTTTAAGGCACTAATTTTGAAAAGAATTACAATTGCACTCCTACTTCTGCATGCCACACTAACGGAGCACTGGAGTAGATACTTCATTCCCAGATTCGCTTCTGTCCTTCAGGATGAACTCCTGCCTTCTCTGCTTCAAACCTCTCCAACTGTAAAACTCCCATTTTACCACCACTCTGAACTTGTAAAGTGAGATTAATTGTTGAAAAAAACCATAATTTTTAACATAAATTCTAAGAAAAATAAGATGTAACTTGGCAGGTCATTTATACCATAGTCCACATTCACGTTAGTTTTTCTCTGAATGACAGAAACCCTCTTCAAAAAATCTTCAGTTTGTTACCGTCCCTACAATCCATTCATTCATGGAAACCAGCAATTTTTGCCGATTTTGAGAAAAGAGACAAAAATACCCTGTTACACCCAAGAATCAACTTTTCAGATGAAAGTGAACTGACATCTTTAGACTCAGGACAAATTTTGCAATCCCATGTCTAAATACAGTATAGTAACTATACTTCTATGATTTCCCATTTTCTTACATCAGCATTGAAGAGGAATATCCAATGGCAAGGCATAAAACATCTAGTTTGACATTTTCCACTAACAGCAAACTCATGAACAAGCTTTCTGCTTAGTGTCTGAAAAAAGTATTAAGACTTCACATTTTAGATGTTAATGTTTCCATTTCAGATCTGCAAGTAGCATTTGAGCACAGAAAAAAAAAGACTATTATGTCTTCGTATAATGTAGCCTATTCACATTCCACCATCATATGTGAACCATTTGCATATCTGAAAGTAGCAGCAGAGATTATCAGTAAATTTGCACTAACTAATTTACCATGGTTATCCCACCCAAGCTGGGGACATCAGCTACATCTGCCATGCAGACTTAGCTGGGCTTTTGTATGAGTTTTACGGAGTAGTTGAAAAAGTAATCAGAGAATAGACATGTAATGGAAGTCAAATTCAGTAAAATGTTCAGGGTCAAATTCTTAACTCTATGGTCATTAACTGACAAGTATAAGAACACACTAGAATCAAGGGTATTCAGTACTCATACACATTTTCAGTTATGGATCACTGCATATCTGGCTATGCCCAAGCCCTAGACTTCAGCTCCACAAACATCCTGACCTTTGATTTTTATGTTCAAACTGATATGCCAAAAACAGATGTATTTTACTGAAGCAGCAACAACTACAACAGTACTGGTAAAAATAAAAAACAACAAAAGAATCCCCACAACTTTTTTTAAGCATTTTTTTATATCTGACAGGGAATTCTTCATGCAAACCAACCAGTAGCAAGGACAATCTCAGCTAACTTAATTGACTTTGTATCAAAACCAACAGGGAATGCTCAAAAAGCACCACTGCAGTGGAAATCCAAGAAGTTGGGTCTCGCTGCTCTCAGCCACCCACTCCACCGCTCAGCCCTAAGTCTCTGTGAAGCTCATCGTCACTCCACCCATGCTACAAAGCAGAGAGACCCCAAGCCCAGGCTGGCTGGTGTGCTCTCCTGTGACCTAGAGCAGAACACTTGAGTTGTAAAGCAGGTTGAAAACAGTGTTAAGTCCTACTCCCAACCCAAGCCTATGAGAGGTCACCTACCTCTGCTAACAAGCTAAGGGATTAGGCAAGCACATGTAATTGTCCATGATCTGATTTCTTCCCCTTACAGAACTTCATCTGATTTTCATCACAAAGAAGAGTCCTTGCAATGAGTTGTATCAATGCTTTATTAACAAAACATTATTTACATCTTGCTCAGAATACACATGGTTTTCCCTCTTCTCCACCAAGTCCCTGAGTCCTTTATGGGTGGTCATTCCATTAACATCGTTCTCACATTTACCTCCACAATGTTTATTGCCATTCTTGACCTAGAGAAATAAAGCAGGGCAATGAACATCAGTTAATCGTTCAGCTTAGACATCCACAAAATGGCTGAATTGAAATTACACAGAAGCTGGTTGGCAAAGAAAGCTTCTCTCTTAAAAGACCATTTTTAAGAGCATTATTTGAAGCAGAAATTGTTTTTTATACTAGCACAAAATGAGCGTGCTTAGCTTAAGCATTAGCAGATTCACTCTTAATGAACACCGAGCCATCTAGAAGACTCAGAATTAACAGCTTTTCCCTGCGATGCCACTTCCAGCTAAAAATGCAGATATGCACTATATCTGATGAAGACAAGGGAATGAAACTTTCAAAGACTCAAAGTCACTGTACTTAAAGCCCATTCTTGATCTGAGAGAAGTTACAGGGAAAATTATATACATAGTTCATTATTTTCATCATGATAATTAATTCATTCTTAATGAAAACTAGTCTTTGGGTAATTCCTGTTTAGAAAGAATTCCATAAATTTCTCCAGGCTGATAGGGAATTAATACAGAAAAAACCAAACACACAGCATTTGCTCTGAAGTAAGTTTTTAAAAGAAAAAAAAGTTCAGTAACTCCTGTGATATGAATAAGAATTCTGACAAACTCAAATTTCATATTCAGAAGGCTAAAGATATACATTTTTAAGATGCACATATTAAAACACTCACAAACCACAAAAAACTGTTGGAGCAGAAAGACTAACTTCCCTAAATCACTTCTGTGATTCCAGCGTAACAGAAAAATGCAAGAATAATTTTACTTCTCCAAGAACATTCAAAAATCCTTTTGGGAAATGCCTAGCCACTGGTGTACCTTACAATCCAACACCCAGACAGAGGTGATATGTTGCAACCTCCCAACATGCCACACCTACTTATTACCTTTATTTACAAATGCTCAGAACAACTTTGTTGGACAGAGTAAATTCATAACATACACATCAGACATCTGCAATTCTGTGCAATTTCTTCAAATCAGAATTTATCTAATCTTGAGAAAAGTGTAACTGATCTTTATTCTTTTTGAGTCTCACTTCAGTTGTCCTTAACATAAGAATATCTGTTACGGGAATGCAGAGTTATTTGCCGTATTAAGAACTTTCTTATATGTTTATCTTCTACAAAGCAAAAATGGGGATCACAGAAGTGGCTCCTATGTTCTTTAGTTTATAGTGCCATAAAGTATCTTACCATGATTATAAGCTCTATTTAAATCACTCTGCTGAGAGGCAGGAGGGGGGCAGAACATCACAAAACATGTTTAGATGAAAATTCTGCTGCATTAAACAAGATCAAAGAAATAAGAGTACACTCCATTTTGTTGCCTTTTAAGATGTACAAGCTTGTGTAAATAGCTCATGCACTTTAACAAGTCCCCTTACACCACCATCATAAAAGAAGAGCAAGTGCTCAGTCCAGAAAGCCAAGCAGCCCATCTTCACAATGCACTGCATGTGAACTAAAAAACAGATGAGGACAGCAGAAAATAGAGAACAGAGATTAGCCAGTCAAATGACACTGTCCTCCACAAGCTAACAAAGTTCTGTTGAAATCATTTGAAAAATTAAGCATACTTTTAGTGATTTTCTAAAACAGACCTAGCAACAAAAGCATTTTAATACTAAAAATTACAAATAAAATGCAGGTACTATTCAATGTCTGATACTAGTTAGAATTAAATCAAAGACCTCCTCTCACTGTCATAAAACCAGGAAATTATTCCCCAAAATTGTAAAGCTCAAACCATGCACACTTATCTTTCACAAGCTATTATTTCACCACACTGTGCTAGAAAATGGTTTTAGTGATTACTGTGGGTTTGTGTCTTACACAGTAACGCTAATGTATGCAATCATACTTCAGTAAAACCTTAATGTTGGGTTGTTAGTTTTTTTTATTGTTCTCTCATCATGGGAATAAACCAAATCATTTTAGTAAGAGAGAAATGGTCTTTTAAAGTATCATGTACTTTCAAGATAAAGACTTTTTTTAAAAAAAAAAAAAGTATCTTATTACAAAAGCAGCATGTATGAAAACTTTCCATGCATAAATGTACACATATAAATGCATTTGATGAGATTAATTCACAGAATATTTTATCCACATATTATGTGGATTCCCTATATCAGCTACTAGAACCCTCAGATACAATCTGGCTCACGTGGCCATGAGAAAGCTAAACAGATTCAGAGCAAAACCAATAAACTCAACACTGTATTGTTGCAAAGCAGACTTGCTGAAGGAAAAAAAAAAAAAAAAAAAAAAAAGAACTCTCCAGCAATGCTGAGTAATGTGCAGCATAGCACCCTGAAATTCCTTACAAGGGAGCACACTGTATAGTACAGTACCGGCAGTAAACTGCTCATCACTGCAGCCAGATAATAGCCACACTGCAATCCTTCGTTTCACCAGTCTACCTCTACCTTCTGATTATCACTAGAAAGGAGGAAATCTGGGGCCCCAAAAGAGTAGAAGTCCAGAACCAAAACCACACTAACAACCTGGCTTGTTGCAGCTCTTAATGAATCTGCTATAGTTGGCTCCAAAATTAAATTGACATTTGACATTCTAGACAACATAATGGATACTCCCTGGCAAATGAAATTCTGTGCAAATCACGTATGCACAACATATCACTGAAGAGCAACTCAGCCTGAGATAGAAAAACAGCTCAGTATTTACACACTGTGTTTTCTTCCAGTCCAGCACACATTATACACTGGTTTCAGCCAAACAATGTTGCACAGAAACAGGACTGCCACCAGCCTTGCCAGAAGATTTATTTTGTGTATTTACTGATACTCACATTAATACCCATACTCCTGATATCCTACCAAGGCCTGAAAACCCGAGGCAGAAAGTAACTCTGACCTCAGTATCCGACAATGCTTCTCAGTGTTATCAAGGAACGTTTTCCCACTCAGCCAAAACACTGCTCTGCCTCTTGCAGCAATGGAGCTCACAAATTACTCACAACTACTGCAAAGATGCCAGAAAACCAAGGAAGGTTCGTTCATGAACCAGTGCAGCAGATAAATATATTCAGATTACAAGCTAGTGTAGTTACCTTCAAGTGCTGGCCTACACACTTTCAAGTCCAGCGATTTAGAAAAATAACTCACTAAATATCTCAAAGTTTATGTCTGCAGACTATATCTGAGCCAACCTTGTGTTACTCAATGGTGGGAGCTGGGGGTTTAACCCATTAAGGCAGACTAATCAGATGACAGAATCATAGAACATTAGGGGATGGAAGGGACCTCTGGAGATCACCGAGTCCAACCCCCAGATACTTGACTTAAAGTAGTAGTCAATGCATCTTACCAGAAAGCGTGAACATGTCCTTTCCTAATATGCCCTAATGGCAACTCAAAGCCTTAGAAATTTGAATTTTTTCAGCAAAAAAAGCTAAGGCTGCCTGCATGCTGGTAGATGGAAAGGGGATTGAACAAGGAAGTTTTAATACTCCTTTCTGTTAAAAGAGAAAAAAAAAGTACCAACACTGTGAAATGAAATCAATATAACTGAAACAGAATTCCCTCTTGAGAATACCTCTTCTGTGATTCTGAGGGGGGTTAGCACTGCTTTTTCAGATTTTATTATTTCTAAAATTCAGCTTGTACCTACATAGCTCATTCCAAGTGGTTGTACCTACATAGCTCCCTACCTAGCACAACTCAAGAACTACATGATGGAACAGCTGACAACAAGCCAGTTATCAATTACAAGGGAAAGCTTACTGCTGTTTAAGGCTTGTTTGTGAGGTTTTATTGGGTTTGGGTTTTTTTTAAGACTTAAGCTTTCTGTATTACTTTTAACCACACCTACTTAAAGTAAATGGCATTTAACAAACTGAAAGAGCAAATCTGTTAAAAGTACAACACACCCCATCTTCAATTAAAGGTTAAGCGAGCTCTCAAATAACATCACTCCTCCTCATAAAAGCATTCAGAAGGGAAAAAACAGACTGGACGCTCAAGATTATTCTAAAGATTAAGAAGTGAAGTTAATACCTAAATATTTAGTTGTAGTGATGCATACAGCCTCAAAGAAAACCTTTAGATAACCTGATTTCACCACCATTAAACACACACTCACTTGCACACCACCTAAAAACCAGAACATAATCATGATCTAAACGCAAAATAGACCTTGCTAAGTATCACTGCAAACGTTCACAAGACCATGTATCAAGCGTTTAAGAGTTAAAACTGCATAACAAGCAGCTTCTCTAAAAGAAAGAAGTCACTAAAACTGCATCTGTCTATCTGTCAACTTCTAGTTGAAGAGGTCCCAACAACTCAATCAACCCCTCTTTCCACAAAAGGATCATAAGTGAGGAAGACAACCTGAAATTACCTATGTGCTCCAAAAGAGCAAGTTTCACATGGTTACCTGAGTCTCAAAACTGTCTCTTCCTATTTTTCCACAAAAGCATACACATGTGGAGAAAGCTATCCACAAGGAAAACAAATAAGAAACAGAAACAATAAAAGGAGATACAGTTTCCTGCTTATTAAAACAACACACGAACATCTATGTAGCAATTTACCAGCTGTATTTGGTAATTTTGCTAAGAACTACACCAGCTTTGTTTCACCAATCCAAAAGTTCTGATGCTTTTAAAGAAAACCATACATACACACACACACACCCCCACCCACCTGATGGCTTGTCTGTCTCAGAAAGAAATAATATACTTGAAAAGCAAGGATTTTGGTGCACTAACAGCAATAGGGCAGCTCACCTGCAGCAAGTCCAGAATTCCAACCACACTTTACATCAAGCCTCAAGGAAAATACCTTTTCCTACACTACAGCTCTGTTTTCCCACACAAACTCCATTTTGAGCACTACTGAGAAGCAAACAGCCATCAGCCTCACTTCCTGATGCCCCAGTGTACAAGTGGTACTTCACTGAAGACACTGTCTAATCCAAAGAATTTAGTATGCAAGGCCTGGATCTTGCCAACACTTGCACATGCCTAACCTGATGCATAATAAACAGGGATTACTCACATGTTGGAAGGCAAGTACCTGAATAATAATCGTGTCCATGAATCAGCAATTATGTGCAGGTAGAATAAAAAAGCCAAGGTGAAAGAAGAGTAGGTATGAGAGGCGAGAAACATGTAACAAGGCATTAATAATGCTTCCAGACAGATTTTTAGGAAAGCTAACTTAGAAGGAAGTTGAAAGAATGTTGGCTTTAAGGGTTTGGGAGTGAAGAGGAGTTTCTTGGTTTATCATCTGAACACACAAATTGTTAACAGTGTAAAAAGTCTGACAAAAACCAACTTGTAGACTGCCATTCTTTACCCAATCCCCCTAGATTTCTAGCTGAAAAACTTAATGGTTTTACATTCTCACATTCTTGCTTTCTCTAGTTACAGGCAGTTGCATGCCTGGAAAGCTTCTGAATCAGCGTGGTATAGCCTATTTAAAGTTCGATTCCCTTATCAGCCAACTCAAAACCCAAAACAAAAACAAATAGCAGCACTCCAGAACAAACTAACTAATGCTGTGAACAAGAAAACTGCTGAGCAACTCAACACAGGAATTGTGAAATTAGAGGCTCCAGAAGTTCCCAGGAAGAAGGTGGAAGTTATTTTTTTATATATATATATATATATATATACATAAAAGCCTGCTCTTAAGTTCTTCTGACACCAGGCTGGGTAAGATGGTAAGACGGGCCTTCCTGTTGTTATAAGATTCTATATGGCCTTGCCCAGTAATCATACATTGTTAAATAAGTGCACATAAGTGTACACCCCAAGTGGCCAAGTGCTTCCATCAGCTCCTTCACGATTCATCAACCCTAGGTACCCCATCTGCTACCACCAGCTTCTCAAGCCTGCAAAGGGTGCCCTGAGGAGTATCAAACTCCTCTTGCACAACTGCTTACAACAGCAGTTCCCAAATTTAACTGTATTTGTTAGCCCCAACGCCAAGGTATTCTGGTACCTGCCACCATCAACACACCTGCCGGTGCACCACAGCCTATGGCAAGCACACAAATATACCATCTATATAGCAAACATGGTATACTAGTTATTTTGAACTGGTTTCTAAGCTACAGTACTATGGGCCTCCTACATTTCAGTCATTCTATCTTGCATCGACGAGAATTCATACACTAGAGTAACACTCAGAACTCCAAAATACAGCCCTTTTGGAAGAGTCAGGCTCCAACAGTCAAGATGCATTAACAATGCTTGTCTCTTCAGGGGACAGCATCTTTCTTTTACGCTTTCATTAGAAAAGCATTGGTTAGCCTCAAGCCAAAACTCAGCCAGTGTGACATTTACAGCTCCTACATCAGAATGATTCAATTCTGAATTACCACCGTTCACAAAAAAGCAGACGAGGACTTGCATCTTGAAGGTCACAAAAAATGTTTCAACATTCACTACCCAATATAATTTGGAAAGTCACAGAAACCTAGACACCTCATTACTATAACTCTTTTCATACAGTGTTATATGCACTAATAAGTTTTGCTCATCTCTATTAATACTATAAGCACTTTACATAAGGAAATGTTTTCAATTTTAAGTACAGCATTTAAAGATTTTTTTTTATATATTTTAATCCCCACCACCACACTTGAAAAAAAGAAAAGAAGCACCACAAAACAACCAGGAACCAATTGCTTCACACTGTAACACCCAAAACGTGCTGGGGACTGAATAGCTCTGAAAGATGAAACCCCTGTCCCTGAGATTTTAGAGCATAAAAAATTGTTAGAAAAAAACATTAAAAGTAAAGGGAATTTACCAAGCCTTACTGGTATCTTTCTAAAGATCTGGGTTTTTAATAAGAAATTGTAATGCTATAAAATAACAACTGAAATAACAACTAGGACTAAATGAAGAAAAAAAATGATAATTAAGAAGAGCAAGAGGAGCTAAGAAGCAAATGGAAAGAAACAAACTTAAAAAAAAAAAACCCAGAAAGTGCTAAAAGCAAGCAGCAAAGAAATTTTTTTTTAAAAAGAACACTTAGCTCAAATTGCAGGCTAACAGAACCAGAAAACCCAAAGTCACTACCCACATCTGCAATATCTAGACCAGAGGTTCAAAAAACTCACATCAACCAATACTGGCTAAAGCTACAAGACAACAAGACTGAGAACAGCAGTTAAATCAAGCTAAAGATCTGAGATGTCCAAGACAGGCAATCTTTAGCTTTAACAAATAAATTAGGAGCAAGTTACAGAAAGTTGTTGGCTTTTCTTATTGATATCCAAAAGCGAAATTGATGCTGCTACTTCAAGATATTAGTAGAAGTAACAAGAAGTAACAAGTGAATAATAATAACTTTTGTGGTATCATTTTACAGTGTATTATGTCCTCATGAGTTTACTGTGGCCAGCTTTCTTTTCACTCCCTCTCTGAGCACAGAAAAAATATAATTGAGAACTACCACCCTTGGGATCTGTCAACTACTAAAACATGCATTTCCTTCTTTGGGATTGAGAGCCTGCTTCCATTCCCTTACTATTAAAAATTTCATTGGGAATACCCCTCTGGACGCTTGCTGGAAACTTCCTGCAATTTTTTAGCCTAACATCTCCAAAAGAGATACCACAAATCTGATATCATCAGAAGACACAGGTACTGCAAAACTAGAACTGGGTATTTTTATCAGGTTTAATTAGTGCTCAGTGCTGCTGAAGACCTGTTTTTCTTCTAATGCGACTTCTGAATGCTGCCTGCTTTTTCATCTGCACAATTTAAGAAATCCTGTAACAAGGCTTGTGATGCTAACCTGGGAACTAATAACAGGTCTGGAAAAACCCAGACATACTGCTCCGCTTCTCTCACTCTTCAATTTTCAGGAACAGAAAGGAGTGCAAACTGTACTTAATTGCAAAATTGCCAGTTCAGTCCTTGAGTCAGTAGATTATACTTTTACAATTTCTCCTCATTCCTCCCTCTCTCCCTTCCCAGGGAATGCACACTTCCAGCCTTATTTCTCATCTCCAAGCACTTCTACTGTCTTCTGCCCCTACCTCATGCCACAGCCTCCCAAGCTCCCCTACTTCTCACTTGCTCCCGCAGGACAGCACATCCCACTTTCACATCTCACATCCTTCCTCCATACAGTCTCTCAGCTCTTCAGTAGCTCAAGTTCTCACTCCTGCTCAAGAGCTCCTCTCACCAGTCAACCTTTTGTGGGAACCAGTCAACACTCTGTGGACAACAGGGAAGAGGGGGTGCAATGCAGAGGCCCCAGCACCAGCCCCAAGCAGTCACACTCCTAGTGCCTCAGGGACAACCCTGGATTTACTACACTTCTTGTGCGACTCCTTGGTACGCCAGCAAGAGAAGTGGGTCCCAGCTCTCCATCTCCTAAATTCATACATACAGATCTTGCCTTTTGCATTTTTTTTGAATGTGCTGAAAGACTTTGCAATATTTAAAAGTAAACTTTGTGACTTCAGATTAGATGTTGTCTGAAACAACTCCCTTCTTTTTATAAAGTGGAGGGAGGAAGTTGATATAATTCCTCTAAAAAGCTATAACAGTTTCAATTCTAACTTTTTCCTACTCCTGGAAAGGCCCGCATTTACTTTTTGGACTGCAAAGTAACACTTGATCTTTGACCAAACACAGTTAGAAAAATAAGTCTTCCTAAGTAAAGAAGAAAAACCTTTCAAAGTCAATCAACAACTCCTCCTTTTCCCCTTAAAGACCTTCTTAAAAATACAATCCATTTGGAATTTTAAATTTTGAAGTTTAAAGACTTAAATTCTGATCTTGAAACTGTTAAATAAAACACCTCTGAGGCCTAAGATGCTCTGCTTTTAATATCCAAAAATGGTGCTAAATCCTTAGAGTAGAAAAGCCATTACATTATGGTTAAGCTTAAAGACACATACTCACTGATTGCAGCTATATGAGAACAGAAAAGTAGAGGACCAACTTCTCATACAAAAGGAAACTGTTAACCTAAAACTTTAATAGCTGCGAAGCCAGCAGTAAAGCTTTAAGTTTAACAATCTATTCAGTCTGAGAATAAAGTACTAGGAGCACCTTTGTAGCCCCACAGCTTCATCTCAGAAACAAAGTCCAAGCTTGACAACCAAACTCATCTTTTTACTCATTTTTTTAATATTGCAAAACATAAAGACAAAGCTCTAAATTTTCTGAAACAATCTAAAGCCTACATAGTCTCATTAGATTTCTAGTTTAGCCCTTTAATTACATTTAAAAGAAAATACATCTTTAACAGTACTTGTCACTAAATACCTTCCACTATTCTTTTATTGGACAAGTTTTATATCACAAAATTCAAATTATATCAACTATAAGAATGAAATATTACCTGCTTAGCAAGGCATCTAAGAGATAACTGAATGTTCATAAGCCATTCATTTCCACGTTTGAAGGGATATGTTATTTTATCAGGATATAGGATTTCTCACATGCATAATAGAGGTAATTTGCTGAAACAAGTATTTAATAATAATCCACGAGTTCACCCATAACTAACTAACTAAATAAATAAATAAAAGTACTTGGCATACTACTTCAAAGTCCCTGTGTAAAGTACTGGGAGATTTTAGTCAGTCACTTTCACATGGACAGAGTCAATTTCTCACAGAAAGATGTACACAAAAGCTAAAGGAGCAGTCAAAGGTCTCACCGAGGATGGACTAGTGTCTCTAAACATGACCAAGTGAAACAGAGCAAATCGAACTTTGTTTGGCTTCTGCTTTAACAGAAGGTAGTTTCCTGTTAGATTTTGCACTCCATTTACTAACACTGTAAGGCACGTTATTCTCAAATTAGAAATAAAACAAGCCAAAAATACAAATTTTAATAGAGAAACTGTGAGCCACAAACCACTACACAGGTTTAGGTTTAAGACATGCAATTATAAGCTACTATAGAAGGCAAACATTTAAATGGGAACTAAACTGAGAGAAATTCTACCAAGAAAAAGTTCCTTCTAACATAAAGACAGAGTTATCTACACTGGAAGTCTGTCAGCAGTTACTAGGACGCCAGTTCTTTCCCTTTAGCAGTCACACCAGCTGTTTACCTCCCTCCATGTCACGTAGATAAATACTTATAAAAGTGTGAGCTTTACGTTGTCCAGCCAGCCACAAGAACTGTTGGTATAAATAACAGCCAGAGTTTCCATCCGAGTTTACATATCACCTTTAAAGTCCGATAGGAGGTGATACTTAACATGAGAAGCAAGAAAACACAAACGGAAGCACCAAGTAATGGTACACATCACATACATTCAAATGGAAGGAGAATCATTTGTGCTAGTGTAGTGAGCAGACTGTGTGCTGAATTCTGTAGCTTCAAACAAAATTATGTTGCTCATTACCTTCCTATTTCCCTCACAACAGCAGCACACTGGAAAAACAAATGAGCAAACACTACTTCCAGAAGTTACTGGTTATAAATTATTTTCATCTCCAACAAGCATTCAGGGAATGTACTTTACACTAGCCTCTTCTTTCAAACAATACTATAATTAAGTGTACCGCCGTAAACCGTTGTTTTTTCATACACTAATGGTAATTTTAAAAACTAATTCAAATGAATAGGTTCAATTAAGGAGATGTTTAAGATGTATTTTTTTTGTCCTTACGAATAGGGGCATTTTATGTAGTAAATTCTGAGGACTGTTTCACTTAAGTATTTCAAATACAGAATCCAACAGTTCTCCCTGCTACCATGTTTACAGTTCGCTACTACACAAAAAGTGACTTAACTCATCAGCCTTCGACATCCCTCCTAAAAGGCAAGAGAAAAGTAGATGGGTGGTCAGACTTCCTACAGGGAGATACCACAGTAAAAACCAATTACATCTGAATACAGGTTCAAACAAGAACCTTTCTACTGCAGTTACTGTCAAACATTAACTCTTTGTATAATACATCCAAGACAAACTTGCACATAGACCAGGACTTCTCAGAGGCACTCAGCAGGCGCACAAGCAGCTTCATGACTAGTTACCCTGAGACCTCCTCCCTCCATGGGAGTAAAGCTGGAATACATAAAACAAGTCTTTGAAGGCTCAGGTCCTTTACCTTCCTCCGTGCATTATGGTTTATTCTTAAGTTCACTGTTGGCAATCTCCTGTGTACTAATTTGTAAACATGTTTATTGCAAGGGGGAAATAACCACAACTCTCAAAGTTAGCTCTTTATTACTCCTGATAAATGAAAGCAATAAAATTTTAAAACCCATCATCATGTCAAGGGAACGTCTTTCCTCACATAGGTATTAATTTAACTCATATTAGCCTTATGAGTGCATTCGGTCAAGGAGGATATAGTTCATTTTGCCAATCAAGCTACTTTTCCCTCAAGACCTCAGTGTTGCAAGACATTCTGCAATTCCAACTTGTATTTTAAAAATAAAGAGTATTAATATACATCCAACGTCTATTTTGGTTTTGCTGTCATTCATGTTTTACACCTTTGTTTTTAAGGCTAGGGAATGTCAGTAGCCCAGTACAATTAATGCATCTTCTCAGCAAGACAAGACCAAGCGTTAATCTAATAATACAAAAACATCATGAGCCCTATTTTGAAAGGCAGTGAGTGCCCTCATCTCCCATTGATGTCAGACTACATAATGTTAGAAGTGTTGAGCTCTATTGTTCAGTCCATTTTTCCCCATCCTGTGAGGTCCTGCCATATATTCATTACAAAAGCCATACACCATAATACATTGATATAAAACAAAACATAAGACCCTCACACATTTTTTGTGTGTTTACTGAACTGCTAGCATCAACAGCATAATTCAAATAAGGGCAGAGTACAGGGTGCAACTGCACATACGAGCACTATTTTCCAGACGGAAACAGCTCTCAAAGGGTTTTATTTTCTTAACGAAATGGTATCGTTTATAAAAGCCAGGAAGCCCTCCCAATGCAGTTCCTTACATAAACAGGTACTTAACCCGCAATTCTTAAATCTGGACACTAAACCAAAAAGAGACCCCACGTCTCTGAATCAGTCAACTTGGACATACACAGGAAGAGAACACCTACACATAATTTAGACAACTGCATACTCTTTAATATGTAATACAGAATTACCATTTACTTCAGTTGAAGTATTTATCATCTCAAAACCCAGCTGTACTTGAAAAGCCTTGTATATCATCAAATATTCCCCCCACCCCCCCTTTTTTTTTTTTTAAAGTCTGGTATTGTCCACTTAAGTGTGGACTGTGGCTTGTTTTGGAGGGAGAAGAACAGGAGAAGACCTGCGGGTCAAAGCCCAACTTAGCTAAGGAGGTTCACACTGATGTTCTTCTCATCTGGATTTACAGTTAAATCAATTGTTTTTCTATCCTAAACACCAAGAAGAGTTACAACAATATAGCCTCAACCATATGTTTAGCCGCAGAAGAACAGTTACGCTATTTCTTCAAACACACATCTGCTGAAGTTCTGCCAGCCAGCCTATTCCAGCAGACTGGCTGCATGGGGGAGTTTCACAGTTTTGCCCGGTCAAGAAGCGACTGCTGAGCACCACCGGCAGCCCCAGAGGAGCTCTGGGGAGGAAAACCCCTTCGCCTACGGCTTTCCCCAGCCCGCAGCCGGCATTCGCCTTCAGAGAGTGGGAGCAGCAGCAAGAACCAGGCTTCTCCTAAGGGCACCGTACAGCATCGGCGGCACTTCTCGGGGACCACTGCCAGCGCGCCCGGCAGAAGGGAAAGAGGAAGGGCCAGGAACACAAAACAAGACTCCAGAGCCCAAGTGCAAACACGGGAGAGTTTCTCACTTCTCCGCTCACCCCAAGAAAGGAGGACGCCGGCCCGCGGCCGCCCCGGGGAGAGAGGGGGAGGCCGAGGGGCCGCGGCTGCCCAGCCGCTCCCTACTCCAGCGGGGGTGGGCGGGGGAAGCCGCTGCCCTCCCTCCTCCTCCTCCTCCTCCGCACCTTCCCCCGGGCCCCGCGGCCCCAACTCACCGGCCGTCTCGGACGCCGCCGGCGCCCCCGCCACGCCGTTCAGGTAGAGAATGGAGAGCAGGTGGGGCTGCGTCTTCTCCAGAGCCACCCGCAGGTCCTGGAAGTGGTCCCGCTCCTTGGCCAGCAGCAGCGCGATGAGCAGCTCGGCCTTCCCGCCACCCGCCGCCTCCAGGTCGCGCAGGTCGCGGGGGCCGAGGGCGCCGGCGGCCTCCAGCAGCTCCACCACCTCGCTTCACACTCCTCCAGGCATCCAGATAACACCAGATATCAATCTAGTGATGGCTGCCACCTTGCCCAGT